>JAPQWV010003956.1:0-35276 GCA_027422505.1 Craterostigma plantagineum
TTATCAATTCAGCTTATATGCATACGTAAACGTTAAGCTTGAAAATTCTATAAGTTGTATGCATAATGAAATATACCTATAATAGGGTATGTATGCATTCAAGCTCATGTTTACATGCAAAGATTTGGAATTTAAGTCTTTTTGAAGCATGCGTAACTATAATGTACCCTCGTTTGTTGCTCGCACCGCTAACAGCCGTGTATGTGGAGCAACCCAAGATAGCATACACGCTGGGATGTTTGGCTGCCCTCGTCGCATACCAGTCATGAGTGTGGAGCAGCTCTCTTATTACCTACCCATGCTGGGAATCTGCAAAACTTTCTCGGGACTTTTGGTACCCATTTTTGATGGTCCTCCCTTGTTAGCAGTAAACAAGTTAAGCACAGTTGGTTCAGATATTGATCCTAAATCATCCTTTAAAGCCCTATTCAATATGGTTTGTAATTTAGGATCCAAGTTTTGTGAACCTTAGAGGAAGTGACAATTCAGCGCCGGTGAATGTGTGCCTAGGTGGAGAAGACCTAAAGATTTTCTCCCTAGCCAGTCGCATAAGGTGCTTTCTAGAATGAATCTGGACTGGGTATTTCAAGTAGGATATGAGCTTATTGCGCAATATGGCGTCATTGGATGATGAGTCATGTTGCCTACGAGAGTTCACATCATTCACTTTATAATGATGATTGTGCGGGATCTGAGAAATTCGCTTGCTTAAGCTTGGAAATTCTTCTTTGCACGTTTCCCTTTTTATAGGAGTAGGAGTGGAAAATTCTTGATCATTTTTCGACCTTAATTTAGAATTTAAAGTTGATTTTCCTTTCTCCTTCCTAATCTTTAATTGTTCCTTAGCTATTTGTAGCGCTTTTGCTTTTACTTAAAGATTCAGCTTCAGTCAAAAGTGCTTAGAATGATTAGTAAAGCCTTCTCAATTTTAGGAACAAGGATGCTTCTTTTAGTTTTTTGTTTCTTTACTGTTTTGAGCAAGATGTAGTATTTGACAAATCATTTGAAACAGATAAGACGGGATTTTTTGAGATATAAAATCTCCTTTAAGAGCTTTTCCTTTTCTGCGCCAAAACTTATCCTTTCAGAGTCCAAAGTATCTTGTAAGTCTTGCAATTTACGAAGGGTCTCTGGAGTATCCCATAGAGTATGTGTTTTATCATGTAAAATATTTTTCCGCGTTAGGAATGAAGTTAGAAGGAGAGTTTTGCCTGCTGGACCTACATTCGAAATAACATTCTCTAATCGTTTAATCTTAGAGTAAAGCATACGCTGTTCCTCTAAGACGGTCTCATATTTTGATAAGACTTCATTTCGCTCAGCTTCGCAAGAACGTAAATTTTTAGTCATCTCGCAGACCCTATTTTCACTATCTTCTAACTTAGTTTCTAAGCTAATTATATTTTGACTTTGCATTTGTCAAATCTTCATTAGCATAAGCTAGGTTTTCTTGTTGCTTAAGCAACACGGAGTAATTATTAGCAGTCTTGCTTCTAAATCCCTCAATTTTCCTAGCTTGAGCATCCCCATTTTAATTAATATAATATTTTAATTGGGAAATAGAATATGGCTTTTGAAATTTCAGTGACGAAAAGTTTCGTTTACTCGAGAGGTATGGTGAAGTGTCGAAGAAAGTCGGCGTCGAAAATTTTGGCGTGCACCCAAAAAATTTTGAGATGATTTCGACAACTTCGAGAAAATGACCAAAGCTTTTTCTATAATTTGCCAAGATGTCCTAAGTTGATTGTTGGATATAAATGATCGTTGACACGTTTTGTGGATATGCTTAAAAAATATTTTACGAAAACGTCGCCTACAACCGAAAATTTTGATCCGAAAATAATAATTTGAGTTTTTTTTATTTTTTTATTTTTGGGTTTATTTTTATATTTTTTTATTTTTTTTTTTATTTATTTATTTATTTATTTATTTTTACCCAGTGATAAAAAAAATCAGAAAATTTTGAAAGAATTTATTTTTTTTAATTCGGGTACTGTAGCGTTTCGGGCACTGTACCAGTTTCGGTCGAATTGCTACAGTGAATCGCTACAGTGAATCGCGAAATGCTACAGTGTTTCGATCGAAACTGCTACAGGTTTTCGGGCTTGCTACATTGTCTAAACTCAGTGATTTGCTACAGGACTTTGCTACAGTGAAACTAATAGTTTTCGCCCGAAACTAGTGATTTGCTACAGTGTGTCTGCTACAGTAAAATCATCTAATAGTTTTCGCCTGAAACTCAGTCTGTACATTTAAAAATTAAACGAATGCAGACTACGAAAAGATTGGCCAAAATGGAAAGATGCAATCGAGACAGAATTAAAATTACTGAGAAACGAAAAATTTTCGGACATGTAGTCCGCATACCAGAAAATGTAAAGCCGGTTGGATTTAAATGGGTTTTTTATTAGAAAAAGTAATGAAAATGGGTTAGATAATGGACATGGGCCAAATAATTTTTGATAGGCATTGACTCGACTAAGAGCCCATAAATCCACTTTTTGGTCCTTTTTGCTCCGCTATCTACACAATAAGAAATGCAAACATAACATAGCACATTCAAGTATATTCGAAGTAATAACAATCGAAAACATGCTTTAAACGGGTATAAAAGGAGTAAAATTCTAACTTATCACGAATCTACTAAAGATTCGAGTTTTTCTTACTTTATTACTAATAAGGGAGATGCTGTCAACGTATTATATAATGCTGGGAGTGAATTGAATTTTTCATTCCGTATGGGACCTAATATATAGTTCGGAAAGCTATAGTGGTCAATTGTGAAAAGACATAACTTTTCATTGATCTCCTTTGACTGGGCTGAATTTGCAAATAGGCATAACCTTTGGCCAGGGGTTAGTCTGGGAATAGTCATAACTCTTGGACTGATACCAATACCCCTCCAACATGCCACATCACACCGCCCAGTCAGTGCCAGATCAGCTCCACGTCAGTCGGCGTGTCAGTGACACGTCATCAGCCCGCCACGTCATCAAATTATTATTTTTATTATGTTTTTTATTTCCTTCTTTTTATTTGGACTAGCTTTACTAATTAATTTCGCATTCACCCGATATTGGTTTTTGAGCAAATTAATATTCGTTAGAACGTAGATTCGTAATTTTTAATGATTTCTCGTTTCGAACACCGATGTTTTCTCGATTTAAAAAACCGTTTCAGTGCTTTTCTTAGTGTGTTAATTACCCACACTTGGGCCCAAGACCCATTTGGGCTTAAAACCCAACATTCGCTAAATAGTTTCAATCGGTGATTGATTTCCCATCATTGTCAAATTGTAGTGAGGGATTTTTTATAGTTGATCTGCATCTAATACAGGGTTTGCATTTGAACCACACTATCTTACATAGTTTATTATTTTTTTCAATCTAAAACATATTAATTACTGTTTTCCATCTTTTTTTACTTCATGTCAGCTTTATCCTTACATTAATTTTTGAAGTAACTTTATTTATAATATACAATGTTCAAAATATGATATGATTTGATATATTTTGCACACTGTATGTGTTAAATATACTAGTCTTGCCTGCTTAAGTATAAGTAGGGAAATTTTGTTTAATTATTTAAAGATTTTGTCTTTCCACCACCCAATTGGGTATATTTCTAGTCCACTCAGAAAATAACATGTGACACATGACATCCTAAAACAATTCCGAAGTTGGGTACACCCAATTGGGTAGGTAAGCCAATGACTATTTAAATTGATGCTTCTGTGAAGCTGTATATTTGAGTCACTCACGGGTGATGAATAACAAGGCTCACACGTATATAGGAGTAAGTAAAAAGTAGGAGATTTCAATGGAAGATGAATGAAAGATATCGTCGGCAACAAATAATGGACTTTTGTGCGATTTTCGCTAAAATTGCTTTAGATATTTAAAAAAGAAAAACACAAGTATTATTTATGTGTGATACGTTACGTATATTCTTTGTCACATGATCATTATTGCAATGCAGTCGGAAAGTGATTGAGGCATAACCGAGGACTTGTCTTTCTCTAAGAGACACTAGATGGGAATCTTGACTTTATGACCCATTAATATCAGTTTAGAGTGCATTTAGATTCGCGTATTTGGAGCGAAATCGCTAGATTTTAATTATTAATTTTAAAATCGTAATTTCAAGTCCAATCCATTGCTTTGCAATCGCTAGGATTTTGAAATTAGAATTTCAAATGGAGCTTGAGCTCTTGAATAAGGGTGAGAGATGAGACGAGACGGCTAGTGAGCCTCTCGACAAAAGCTCGGCTCACGCTCGACAAAAATGATCTCGAGCTAATTTAAGTCGAGTTCGAGCTTGAACCCAAACATAAGTGCCCGCGAAGCTCGCAAACAGACTCACAAGCTTTTATTTTTTACTTTTTGTATTTTTGTAATTAATTAACATTTTTTATTTTTTATTTTATCTCGAGCTCAACTCGACGAGCTGCAATGAGCTCGAGCCGCTCGAGCTCTGAGCTGAAAAGCTCGACGAGCTCGAGCCCAGAAATAGTTCGAGCTTGGCTGATTTACAGCCCTACTCGTGCAGCCTGCCAAGCTCGACATCTAACTTTTAAAATAAATTAAAAAGTACAAAATAAAATAATAAATAACAAAAAGTACAAGTTTGTGAACGGTCTTGTGAGGTTTCGAGTACCCATGAGTGAGCTGGAGCTCGTCAATTATGTCCAGCTCAAGCTGGCCACTGAGATCGCGAGCCCGTGATGAGCACAAGTTGGTTGGACGCATCAAGCTCTCAAGCCGTCTCGACCCCATCGTTCACACTTCGTATTATAATAATAATATAATAATAATAATAATAAATAATAATAATATTAACAATAATATAAATAATTATTATTACTGTTTATTATTATTAACAGGAATTGTTACGATTTAGGCTTGGGATTTTCGAAAATGGGTTTTCCCAATCCGATAATTTATGAACCGATTTAATTAACATTGGCTTATGAAATCGAAATCCAGTCGCTATGTTTCCTAAAGGGGTGAATGAAGCACATTCGAATTCAAATTGACATCCATGTATTCAACCAGAGTATTAGACATGGCTATCGACGCACCCCGCAGCCCGGAACCCGGCCGGAACAGGTTCAACCGGTTAGAAATCGAAACCAATCCGGTATCCGAAAAAGTGGATCGGCGGTTACCGGTTCGGTTTCGAAATCGGTAACCAGGTAACGCTAGTACCTTCCCGGAACCGAAACCAGATCCGGTAGGATCCGGTTAGAACATGTATCATTAAAAAAGGAAAATTAAAAGGTAACAGCTATGTAGCCGTTAGAGCCTTCAACGGCTCTTTAACGGCTCTCAATATATTTTTTTGCATTTTGGCCCTTTTGGTCCAAAATGCAATTTTTTTTAGTCCCTAAGAAAAATAAATAGATACCACATCTCATTTTTTCACATCTAATCTCTCAAACTCTCTCTATCTCGCAATCTCTCTATTGCTCTCGTATTGTACAAAATACACACATACATACACACATTCGAATACACACACACGAATCACACACACAGGAAACACAGACACACACTCGAAATACATACACACACACAAAACACACCACACACACACACTTTATTTTACTAATGTGGCATCAAGTTCGCACTCGAACGACGATGTTTTTGGTTATCTTCGTACATGTATGACCGATATTATGCACGACGAGGTCGATCCCGACAATGACGAGGTCGAGGAGACTGAAGGCAATGGAGGACGATGCGAAACCAGACTAAGCCAAGAATCCACCACGGCCACGGCGACATCACGCACCCGAAGAAGCGGCTCGAAGGTTTGGAACCATTTCGACCTCAAACTCGAACCTAACAACCCCAACAAAGGTAAAGCTTAATGTAAATATGTCGTGCGGAATATCTTATATAGAGGTGGTGATAACCAGGGGGTACGGGATCTATGAAAAAACATTAACCGGTTTTCACAAATTTTATTCGGTAACGTTAGAACCCATAGGTACTGAGCAAACACGACAACAAATAGACGTTCATACCTGTAGGAATTTCATTATCACTAGGGAGATTTCAAGGGTGACGCTAGTCAAGTTTGTTGTCCAATGTGAAGAATCATTTTGTATTGCGAAAATGAAGGGTTTATCAACTTCACAAGTTCGATACAACCCGGATCCCATCAAGTAGGTCGTAAGACACATAGGAAGCATGTGTTATGAAACTTTCGAAGAATATAGATCGAACTTAGTAGTACATTTATATCGAACATATCGTGCAGGGTTAGTTTTACTACTGATATTTGGACGAACGTTACTTCCCAATCGTATCTAGTTGTGACATGTCATTGGGTAGATGAGACGTGGACGATGCAAAATAGTATTCTTCCGCTAGGTCTGCTAGACTCGTCGCATTCGGGACATACCATTGCGATGTATGTCTGGAATGTGGCGAATAAATGAGTTCGATAAGATTATGTCATCATGTTGGACAATGCAAGCCTCTATAACGCGGCTATGGATTTCCTTCGTTCCCACCTTAGTGTGTCTTTGAACGGTCGATTGCTTCCTGTTAGGTGTGCTTGCTATGTGATTACTTTTGTGTAAAATGTACATTCGATGAAGTATTAGGCCGTGTAATAGGAAATTTAAATTCATTGGTAAGCAACTACGTGAACGACGTCTCGATCATTCGTGGATCGCGACGAATGGCCTTATGTATAACAAGTTTCTCTTACCGGTACTGACTAGGTGGAACACATTATATCACCTTCTTAGCACATTTATGCGTTGTAAGGATTTAGTCACCCATTTTTGGAACAACGGAGTTGTGACTTTCGTCCATCACTTCTATTACTAGATGTTGACTGAGAAATTTGCGATTTATGTGTGTCACTACTTACGGTATACAAGGAAGCAACGGAGAAATTTCCCGGCGTTAATTATCCGAAATCGCCATTATTCTTCCTTTGTTTTTTAGCATGTACTATAAATTCATGGAATATAGCGTTAACGAAAATTTGCGCCGTTTCACTGAGAACATGGAGCAAAAGTTCAAGAAGTATTGGGAAATTATCCCAATTGTCCCTGGTTTGGCGGCTTTATTCGGTGGTAGTGACACTTCCGATATTTTTTTTCGAGTATTACGAGACGTTTCTTCGAAAGAGCGTTGATGATCAAAAGATGTCATTATGCGTTCCCTCCAAGAACTTTTTGCTTTTTACAGTTCTCAGCTACGTGGTGATTCGGCGACCGAGCATGCGGTCGAGGGAGTTACGAAGTCCTCTAGCGGTGGCGGTGGCCCGATGGATGTCGCGCAGGCGATTGAAGATTCAAAAGTTGAAAGGAAAAGCGCCGGACCTGCAAACCCAAATGAAATTCTGCTTTATTTGAGTCACAACTTGCAAAACACCGGAAGGATTTCACGTTCTCCTGTGGTGGAAGTCGACGCATCTGTTTACCCGACGCTAGCGGCTGCCGCTCGAGATGTTCTAGCCGTGCAAGCGTCAAGTGTCCCGCTTCAGAATCCGCATTTTTGACATCCGGTCGTATTATTGGAGATAGACGAACGAACCTTAAGCCGAGTTCTCTTGCGATGCTTATGTTGCTTAAGGATTGGTTCACCGCCGAGTCCAAGAATCGAGCAAAAAATGCGATCGACGAGTTCCAAGCATCAAGTTCTGAACGATGAGGAGGCGACGTCGTGTGTTTTACTTAATAAGGATGTAATGTAGTATTTTTAGTAGTTTATTTTTATTTTCTTTTTCTTCTTTCTGTATTTTTTCTTGTTTTTTTTGTATTTGTTTCTTTTTTGTATTTTTTTGTTTCTTTTGAATTTGTCTTTGCAACTTTTTAGGTATATTAATAAAAATGGAATATTTTCATCATCATCATTCATCACTTCACTTCACTCACTATCCCTAATATGTGTATTGTAGTATTTTAATAGTATTATTTTTATATTTGTTTTATTTGTTTGTATTTTTCTTTGTTTTTTCTTTCTTTGCCGAGCGTTTGTATTTTTTTTTCCTTTTTAGGTATATTAGAAAAACGGATGAACCGATACGGAACCGGTTCGGAACCGCTATGACCGGTTCCGAATTCGTTCCGGATTTTAGTTAGAACCGGACCGGTTTTTTTTTTGTCCGGAACCGAAGAACCAGTACGGAAGCGGAACCGGATGGACCGGTTTCCATGTATACGGAGTAACGTGAAAGTTATATAATAATCTATGACTGTTGGGAATATGCCCTCGAAATGCCGATATTCGAGGATCAAATGAATAGGAGCTATTCAATCTATGTAATGTTCACAATTTATTTTATGAGAGAATTACATAAATAGAGTTATTTTTAGAATTAAATTACATTATGGGAGTTGCTATTCACCGCCACCTTTTTCCTAGTTACCGCCCCCTAAAGGGCTTGAAAATGACCTTTTTGCCCTTATGATATTTAAATTAATTTAAAAAAAAAAACTAACTAAATATATAATTTGGTACGAAATACTGAAAACTACATACACAAATAAATTCGAACGATCAATCGATAAGGAAATTCGAACGAAATTTTCGACCGAGCTGTGCACGGGCCGAACAATAATTTCGGTCGGACTGTGTTCGGGCCGATCAACATTTTTGGCCCGCACAGGCCAGGCCGAAATCTCAGTTCGGCCCGCATCGGCCAGGCCGAAATCTCAGTTCGGCCCGCATCGGCCCGGCCGAAATTCCAGTTCGGCCCGCACGGGTCGGGCCGAAATTCCAGTTCGGCCCGCACGGGCCCGGCCGAAATTCCAGTTCGGTCCGTGCACAGGCTCGGCCGAAATCTCAGTTCGGCCCGCCAGATCCGATTAATTTTCACTTTTTCGTTTTTTTTATTTTTATTCTAATTTATAAAAACTCAACATATATTGTAGTATTTAGGAATTGAACCCATGACCTCTACTTGATAAAGAAGTACTTATCCACCGAGCTACATAGCTTTTTATTAACAATTATGACATATATATAAATATATAACGAAAAAATAAATTATATATAATATATACCGGGACGGGTTTCGGGTCGGGAATCGGGCCGGGGTTGGCTGGACCCGAATATAATATATAAATTATCCATTGGAATATTTTTCTCTTTTAAATAATCCAATTAAATAATCGAATTAAATAATCCAATTAAATAATTCAATTGAATAATCTAATTAAATAATCCAATTAAATAATCGAATTAAATAATCCAATTAAATAATCCAATGAAATAATCCAATTAAATAATCCAATTAAATAATCCAATTAAGTAATTCAAATTAGATAATCGAATTAATTAATCGAATTAAACAATTTAATTAAATAATCCAATTAAATAATCGAATTAAATAATCCTATTAAATAATTGAATTATATAATCCAATTAAATAATCTAATTAAATAATCCTACTAAATAATCCAATTAAATAATATAATTAAATAATCGAATTATATATACTCAGCCAAATTTCGGCCATATTAGGTGCCGGCCGAAATATATTTTCGGCCCCGACGGTTTCGACCGAAACGAAATTTCGGTCAGAGCTGTCCAGACCGAAACTTAATTTCGGTCGGACCAGTCTCGACCGAAACATAATTTCGGTGGTAACCATCAGGGCCGAAATTTCTTTTCGGCACCTCAAGGTACGACCGAAATTATGTTTCGGTCCTGCCTTGATGTGGCCGAAATTATTTTTCGGTCCGGCCCGAAAAGACGAGATTGTTTTTCGCTCGGGACTTTTTTGGTGCGTGATCGAATCAAGTTCGATAATTCACATACGTACGACGAATTTTACGTTAATTTGTTTTCTCTGAGTCTGATTTGAATGTTTGATTGCGATTTGAACGTTTTTTTATTGTTTTGTTTTAGTCTGATTTGAATGTTTGATTGCGATATGAAAATTGTTGTATGGAAAAGGACTTTAAATAAAAAATTTAATTCAAAAGGGCAAAAGGTCATTTTCAAAGCCCTTTAGGGGGCGGTGACTAGGAAAAAGGGAGCGGTGAATAGCAATCAAGATTACAAACTAGTTGAGTTTTTAGGAATATTACAACACTAATCAAGTTTTAAATTTTAACTGTCATTCTTTTCATTTTCACCACAAAACGTTTTAATACTACAGTAATTTTCACAAAGATTATTTAAAGTTAGTAAAATAATTACTAATAATTATATATTTCGCCACAATTCATTTTTAGCTACAAAATAACACATGTATAGAATATATCCGACGTGAATAAAAGACACCACTTTCAACTAACTATATTATTCTTTTTATTATTGTTGTTGTTATTATTTGTCTTTAATATGAAAAGTAATATCAACGCACAAACAAATAAAAAATAAAATAGAGTAATAATCCTCAAAATATTCAAACAATCGTTATCTAACAAAGATCAATTTCTGGAAAGTCTCAAGATATTACTCTTGAACGTTTCTTGTGAGACTTTCGATTTATTTCTTCCTAATATCATCATGTTTGACAGGTCCAATTTTATACATTGTCGTAAATAAGGATATGCATACCAAGTACCAACTGAAAAAGAGGCTTCAATCACACTTTTAATGGGAATTCAAACTGGTAAGAATATGTTGTCTCCATTATTTTTAATTCTAAGTCATCTTGAACATGTTAACACAATTTTCAAATACTTGCAAACTTAAAGAAATGGAGCAATCATTCATTAATAATAAAAATAATAATAATAGTAGTAATAATAATAATAATAATAATAAAATACTTGCATTGCATGTGACGTGACATCTTGTATAGTAATCACTTATCACGCATATTAACGATATGTATGACTGGCATCATTAACTCTAATGTGGACAATATGGTTATCAGGAGCAAGAACATCCATTATCCAAGTAACCCTGAGATTGTTTTAATTAATTATAAAACAAGAATGTTTTAAGAATAAATTATTAGTTTATTTAATCACATGGGAATAGATTACATATTGTTAATATTTTTTATTTACATAATAAACTTTGGATAAAATATATTAAATGAGTTGGGTAAAAATATATCTATTAACAAATTTTGTGTTAGTTTAAAATAAGTTTAATTTTACGTATTTTTGTAGTGAAAATGAAAATAATGATGGTTTTTAGAAACCTGATTAGTTTTGTAACAGTATTAAAAACTCAACTAGTTTTGTAATCGGATTCTCAAAACAACATTATTTACGTAATTCTCTCTTTATTTTATATCTCGATTGTATGACACTTCGATTGATGAAGGCATTATTCTTTTTTTCATATATTCTTGCAAGGCATTATGTTCAAGAAGATATATTGAATAAAACTCAAACGACATAGTTTAGTTATCAATTCTGCTTGGCAGAGAGGGGGCACTGATAGACTATCAGTCAAAAGACAGAGTTTAGTCTACAGGTTAATATCTCTGATAGGGTGACCGGATCGATCAGATAACTTGATATGTCGACGAGTCCAATTTAACTGTGTCAGTCCCTCAGGCGAGTGGGAGCTCGTGACATTGATGCAGGACGAATCTGGGATTGTCTGTGTTTGGACACTGACTCATAGTCGAATCGTACGCATGCTGCGAATGTCAAGGATCGAATCGACTGACTGTATTAGCATACATGAACCTTAGACCGAAAGGATCAAAGTGAGTGTTGGCTTCGGGGCCCTGACCTAACACTACCTTTGCTAGGCCCGCTTGCTTTTGCATTTATGATGGCATTGCTTATGGGCTGAGTATTATTGGGATACGACTACGGCATGTGTCTACTGTTATTGTAAAATACAATTTGTTTGCGGAAGTTTTCGGACTTATGGTACGTGGTTTCATCCATTGTAAGTACAACAACCACACTTTAACCTTCTATTTTCTGAACGACAAGTTTTTGAACGATTTTCCTCTCTCTCTCTCTCTCTCTCTCTCTCTCTCTCTCCTCTCTCTCTCTCTCTTATTTGAATCAACTTACTAAAGTAATTTGTCACTCTGTTCAATTGAAAAATGCAGTTCAAAATGGAAGCCGTGGCTATGGTTATGTGAGTTCATTATCTCTGTATTTAGTGATAGCTGTTACAACACCATCTGATAGTGTAGCATGATTAGTGGGATTCCTTAAATTGATTGATAGTGTAGCATGATTAGTGGGATTTTCTTATTAATTACATTAATTGTTGATTTGTATAGAAAAAATACTCTAGCTTGTATATATATGATGTAAGTGTTAGTGTATCAATCATCAAGGAATAATTCAACTTTGCACTTTCATGGTATCAGAGTCTGCCGTAAACACTCATCCTCAGCCTCATTCACATCCAAAAATTGGTGGTCCGTGTGTTCACAAACCTTATGAAGGACGTGGATATAAATCAGGTGGCTGGGGTGCTTGGCAAAAAACGAGCACCTCATTGTCAAATCTGTAGGACAAACGGACATTACGCTTATGTTTGTCCTGACCGCTTCAACCAGCCTATTGCTCCATCAGCAAACTTAGTCGAGGTGTTCAATACTACATGCAAAATATCAGATCCTCAAGTTTCTGACTGGTACATCGATACTGGAGCTTCGGCGCACATGGTCTCGTCTTCAAGGCACTTAGATTCATCTAAGCCCTACTCAGGTTTGGACTCCGTAATAGTCGGCAATGGTGATTCTTTATCTATTTCTCAAATTGGATCGCATAAATTAAATACGTTAATTAAATTATCAAATATTTTGGTTGTTCCAAATTTGACTAAGAACCTATTATCTGTAAATAAATTGTCCATCGTGACTTATGGGGCCTGCACCCGTGACTTCTGTCTCTGGATTTTGTTATTATGTCATTTTCGTCGATGATTTTCAAGATTCACGTGGTTTTATCCGTTACGGCAGAAGTCTGACCTTTATGATGTGATTCTACAGTTTACTGCTTTTGTTGAGAATCAATTTTCGACTAGTCTCAAAACCTTTCACAGCGATGGGGGCACCGAATTCACCAACAATAAACTACAATATTTTTTTCGAG
The DNA here is from genome assembly GCA_027422505.1 of Craterostigma plantagineum. NCBI lineage: Eukaryota > Viridiplantae > Streptophyta > Magnoliopsida > Lamiales > Linderniaceae > Craterostigma > Craterostigma plantagineum. Next base: position 12,998 of record JAPQWV010003956.1, read on the forward strand.
AGAAGGGTATTCGCCACATTTTATCATGTCCATATACACGTGCTCAGAATGGTAGGGCTAAACGCAAACATCGACATGTAACTGAAATAGGTTTGGTAATGTTGTTTCATTCTCACGCTCCATTAAAATATTGGGTTGACGCCTTCAGTACAGCTGTTTATATCATCAATCGACTTCCATCAGAAGTTCTTGACGGACAATCGCCCTTTGAATGGTTTTCTCTACTGCTCCAAACTTCAACAATTTTCATCCGTTCGGTTGTCGGGTCTATCCATGCCTTCGTGATTATACAGCAATAAGTTTCAGCCTCGCGAGTGTGTTTCTTGGCTAAGTAGCTTACACAAAGGGTTTCGATGATATGATCCTATATCTACTCGCATCTATATTTTCTCGTCACGCAAAATTTGATGAGGTTTCATTTCCATTCTCAAGCCTTATGAATAGGTCCAGCGCTTCATCCTTACCGATTTCAGAATTTTTGGAGCCTACTAACTTAGTCAAGACTTAGATTCGGCCCAACACTCAATCTGATGTGTCCTTCAAGTTCGATTCCTTGTGTTATCTGTGATGAGTCTTCTCCAAACAGACTTATATCAGAACCTGCTTCAGATAATCTCGACCATTCCTCAACTGAGTCGCTTGCGGATCCTCATACCACATCATTGGAAATATCAGATTCATCTTCTAATGCTGCAGTTCCTTCTCATCCTATGCAGACTCGAGCTAAGTCAGGAATTTTCAAGCCGAAGTACGTGACTAATTATGCCCATACTCGATTATTTAATGCACTCATTGTAGCGAATGAACCTGGAGGGGTCAAATCTGCACTGAGAACCCTATCTGGGTTGCTGCTATGAACGAAGAACTTTCTGCCCTTCACTCAAATCAAACATGGGATTTGGTTTCACGCCCTCCGAACACAAATGTTGTTGGATCAAAATGGGTATTTCGTACTAAATTTAAGGCTGATGGCTCCATTGACAAACATAAGGCGAGACGTGTTGCACAGGGGTTTAGTCAGGTTCCAGGGTTGGATTATTCTCACACCTTTAGTCTTGTTGATCGAGCATCCACTGTTCGAATTGTACTCACTATTGCAGTTCTTCACAACTGGCCTCTTCATCAATTAAATGTGAAAAATGCCTTTTTAAATGGAGTTTTGACAAAACCTGTGTTCATGGAACAACCGCCTGGATTCATAGATGTGATTTCCAGATCATGTTTGTCGACTTAAGAAAGCACTCTACTGGCTGAAACAGGCTCCTCGTGCCTGGTTCCAAAGGCTTAGCGATTTTCTTTTGAGTGTTGGTTTCACATGTAGTCGCTCGGACTCATCGTTATTTTATATACTTCTGGCACGACTACCTTATATCTTTTAGTGTACGTTGATGCTTTCATCCTCACAGGCAATTCTCCCGACAACTTACAAGCTTTCATTGCTCGCCTGGATCAGGAGTTTGCAATTAAAGACATGGGTAAGCTAAGTTATCTTTTGGGCCTTGAGGTTACGTATACATCTTCCGGAATTTTTCTAAATCAGGCAAAGTATGCACGGATATTCTTCAACGAGCAGCTCTCGAGGACTCCAAACCCGTTTCCACACCATTAGCAGCTGGATGCCAGCTTTCTTCATCAGGTCCGCTTTTTTATAATCCTACTCTCTATCGCTCTTTGGTTGGTGAGCTACAGTATCTCACTATCACTAGCCCAGATTTATCTTTTGCCGTAAATCTTGTAGTCAACACCTTCAAAGTCCTACGTTTGATCACTTTAAAGCAGTGAAACGGATACTTCGCTACTTCGCTATGTGAAAAGTACACCGGATTTCGGACTTTGTTTACTCGGAGCAATTCACGATCTCTAATTGCTTCGGATGGTGATTGGGCTCGATGTGTTGAAACTAGACATTCCACCTATGGCTATTCTATTTATATCGGGGGAAACATCGTGTCTTGGAGCGCAAAGAAGCAACCCACTGTTTCTCGTTCTAGTTGCGAGTCAGAGTATCGTGCTTTAGCAAATACAGCTTCAGAAATTATTTGCGTTCTTCACCTACTTCGAGAACTCCGTTTTGAGCTTCCTTCGTGTCCGACTCTTTATTCGGACAATAACAGTGCATTCTTTCTAGTCAAAATCTAAGTGCGCGTAAAAGAGATAAACACATCGACATTGACTATCATTTTGTTCGTGAGCTCGTTTTTGCAGGTCGACTACAGACTAAGTTTGTTTTGTCAGATCTCCAAGTGGCAGATATTTCACAAAGGCATTACATCGTTCTCTGTTTGAGTTCTTTCGAGACAAGCTTCGCATTGGACCACATCCCATGTCTTGCTTGCGGGGGGGTGATAGTGTAGCATGATTAGTGTGATTTCCTCATTAATCACATCAAACAAATTGATTGATAGTGTAGCATGATTAGTGGAATTTTCTTATTAATTACATTAATTGTTGATTTGTATAGAAAAAGATGCACTAGCTTGTATATATATGATGTAAGTGTCTAGTGTATCAATCATCAAGGAATAATTCAACTTTACACTTTCACCATCTAACCTAATCGCTCATAATTAGCTCTTCTTTTTCGTTGTTTATCTCCAGATTATAACTTGGACATGGAAAGCGTACTTCCGTATTTACTTTTAACTGGTATGTTTCTTAATGCTTGCGTCCTCTTCTACATTAGGCCTTCCTCAATGCATATACCCACAAAGCAGGTTTTTTGCATGCCACATCAGCACCACCTCAAAAGTAAAAAACCTATACCTTCAAAATAAAACTCCTCTCCAACCATAAACCCAAAAAAGGAGGTTTTTTGGGATCCACCTCAATTTCATTTAATTTATCAATTATATTTATCCAAATAATTTATAAATAATTGTATGTCATATTATTTAATTTGTTAAATTTAAGAAAAAATTAATAAATATATTTTTTATTTTTTCATTCCATAATAAAATTTAACTTTTAAATACAAAATAAATAATAAATTTTAACACATTAAAATTTGTTAATAAAAATAAATATATATATTAATATATAAATATTAATAGATGAGGATAAAAAGGAAATAAAGTAATTAGAAAAGAAAAAGCTTACACATAAAGCAAAACCTAGGTTTATTCTACTAAACCCAAGAAAAAAACCTAACACCCTTCCCAATGGTAAAAACCTATAGCCATAGGTTTTTTCCTTTGTCCACCTCATCAAAAAACCTTGCATTGAGGAAGGCCTTAGTGGCAGTGAAAAGTTTCATTGCATCACTAAGTTTGACTTCGTTGTTTTGGATAATACTGCTTTAACACCATAGAATACAAAGAAAAAACAAAAGGAGAATTCTCCATTATATATCACTGACATCTTTGTTCGATAACGCAGTTAAAGTATTATTAGCTCTGAGGTTCGTCATCAGCTTCTGTTAGGATTATTTTATTGTGTTCAATTAAATTAGGTTATCTTAATTTTGTAATTTATTTAAGTGAACTGGGCTTAATGTTTTAGAGCTCAGCGATCTTATTCTTGTAATGGGCATACAAGGGCCCAAGTATTATATACCAACATGTGGTATAAATACTAAAACTCTAGCACATAGACATAGTTAGGGTCTTCTGCGTGATAATTAACAGACAGAGAATTTTTAGAGAAGGAGCCACCAACCCCTCCTCAAGAACGCACGCACACACCCCAGGCTAAGTGAATTCTTCCATTTATTTTCGTGGTTTAATTGCTTGAAATATGTTTTAGTTTGATATAAACTGACCTACAAGTGGTATCAGAGCAAACGCGCTCGGATTTGAGAAAATTTTCGAAATCTCATTTTTGGGTGTTCTTCGTGTTCTTCACTAATTTCAAAAAAATTTGATTTGTGCTTTTTGATCATAATTTACCAATTTTTCATGTTCTGATCGTTCAAGGCACTTCTGTTCAAGACACTGATCTTCCCGCAATTGCATGGTTCAAAATTTATGATCAAGGTAGCAGTTTTTTTCCAGTGATTTCAGCGAAACGACGAAGTCGAACAGGCTTCTTTTCGAAGAACAGATACTTTCGAGCTTTTCACAATCTCAATTTTACGAGATCTGCCTTATTCTAATTTAATTTTGAACTTCTCGATATCTCTCGCGAAATATGTCGAAACTTTGATCTCTCATTTCAAGATAATTCTCGAAGCCTGCTCAATTTCATTCCAAATTTCAGCTTCTCGAACTCCTCCAGCAAATTATATAGTTTTCGACATCATGACATTACAAAATTAATTTTGAACTCGGACGAACTTATCGAGAAGCCACACTTCGAAAACGATTATTGAGAAAACTTCGAATCATTCAAAAACTCTTTCGCAAATCCCTTTCGTGAATTACATATACATACAGGTACTACACAATTAGAAACACATCTCATCAAACTCGTGAGTCATCACCCATGTGCCTTTCTCATTCGCATTCTTAGCAATCCACACGTCATCATTAACTAGAACACTAATCATATATATTATATAGTTGGGTGTATCAAACCCCTATCCCACACCGGTTAGTAAAAGCAACATAAATGGGTTTATAAGTTTGTGGGTTCACTCCCTCTATTGCCAATTGGTTTAGATAGGAACCCCACAAGCTTATATCGGGTTGGGTTTGGGCTAGAATTGGATCTGAAAAATCACTATGGTGCGGTGAGCGTGGACGAAGGTGTGAGGGTGCCTTCAGACGAGAAAAATTCTAGCCCGGATACGGTGTGGGTGGTGTGTCCTCGGCCCCTTGTGAGGACGATTGGTGAATCTGCGGTGAGAAGCGCTTGGTGCAGTGATTGCGGAGAAGCGCTTGGTGCAGATAATCGTCGAAGAGGAGGCCCGTTGTGTGGTCTAGAGTTTGAGGGGAGGTTTGTTGGGTGTATCAAACCCCTATCCCACACCGGTTAGTAAAAGCAACATAAATGGGTTTATAAGTTTGTGGGTTCACTCCCTCTATTGCCAATTGGTTTTTGAGAGGAACCCCACAAGCTTATATCGGGTTGGGTTTGGGCTAGAATTGGGTCTGAAAAATCACTACAATATATATATATATATATATATATATATAGAGTAATGTTATGGTGCCCACGTTGCGTGGACACCTTCGTGAGCACCAACCACATCAACGTGCCTAATCGGCATACGATGGAATTTTATATTGATCTATAACCTACACATGGGATTAGTGAACCCGTCGGGGATTGATTTGACATGTAGACGTGGCACAAAAAATGTCACATAACAGGTGCCTACGGATGGTGCTCACGCAAGGTGAGCACCATAACGTTTCTGTATATATGTATACTAGAAATTTGGAGGCCGCGCCTTGGCACGGCGATAAATGCCCAGGTTAGCTTTGATTGTGTGCTAAAATGATCGAAGCTTGATTGAATGACACGACATTGTAACTCTGAATTATTTTACGAAATCACATAAATACACAGATTCGAAAATCATATCACAAGTACTGGTTCCAAAATCCACATCTATCTCATTTGAAAATCAAACTTCGAAAATATTTATATCCGCATCTTTAAGACTTCAAAACATAATATGATTGGCGCATTACAGAAACAGTTTTTAGTATCTTTTTCGAAGTTTGCGACATTACTTCAAAACTTTTTGGTGTGCACCAGAAAGGTTTCGACGCTTAAATTTTAGAAACTTCACCGTATTTCACGAAATACTAAAACTTTTCGGTACAGATTTTTCAAAAGCAAAAAATAATAATAATAATAATAATAGTTAATAAATAAATAATTATATTATTCAAATTTACAAAGCGCGTCAACGATCAAATATCCAACTAGATTAAAATAAAATAAAAAATCTATTGACTTCAAGGTGACGACTTCAGCCTCTGCTAAAAACCAAAGCTCGTCTATAGTTCACCAAAAGACTAAAGAGGACTTAGAACTTAGGAATGAAATTAACTATCAATGCTTAAAGCTAGAGCTGTCAAAATAGCGGGCCGGGCCGGGCGGGTTGGCCCGCCGCCCCGCCATCTGGCGGGCCTAAAAAATCTGGGACCGCCCCGCCTCGCATATAAATAGTTATATATATATATTTTTTTATTTTCATTTTATAAGTTAATTTATTAATTAGTTTTAGTTAATTAAGGTATTTAATAATAAATATGAATAAACAACCTATTAATTATATATTTATAAATATATATGTTATTAATTATTGTATAATTAATGAATCATTAACTATTAAATTAATATATTTAAACATAATATATAATATAAAATATATATATAATTATATTAAACTGGCGGGCTGGCCCGCAGGCCAGCCCGCCCCGCCCCGCCCCGCCAAGCCCGCAGCCCGCGCGGGCTGGCCCGTTTAGGCCCGCCTCTGGGCGGGCCCAAAATATCCCAGCCCAGCCCGCCCTTTTGGGGGCGGGGCGGGCCACGGGCCCAATTGACAGCTCTACTTCACATCGAAAAAAACAGAAAGTGGGCCCAATGGCAACTGAGAGTGTGTCCGCACGTTGAATTGTATACGAGGTTAAGAACGAATTACGAATGGCTAAGAAGAACAGCGTAACACAACAAAGAACAAACTACATCCTCATCTTAAGAAAAAAAAAAAAAAAAAGAAGTGGGTCCCAAGGCATATCATATATTTCCCCTGGTTTTCCCAAAATTAAGCGACTTCCATTTTTCTACCAATAAAAAAAAGCTTTCTCAAATTCATATTTGATCATGTTCTATCCTAAATCAATCAACCAATCAAATCAATTATTGCTACGGAGAAATTGACTGTTTTGTAGAGTCAATCGATAAGGTTTGGGACACGCTCTCTTTCACGTTGAAATCCTCCTATGAAATAAAAAGCTAGCTCTCAACAAACTAATGATACTGAACGAGTTTTAACGTTGTTCGTGTTGATGATAAAACATACAAATTGTGATGTTCAACAAATTTGTGATGGTGTCTTCAGAGTTACAGAAGCAGAAGAAATTGTGTATAAAAGTAAATGCATAAGTAATGAGATTTCAGAAGGAAAAATTGACAATAATAATCCAACTTATCAGTTCTCCGCTCAAAATAAACCCAACTATCAATTATTTCAGAATAATCCTAACTATATAGTGAGTCTTCCGAAATTGCACCAATGTCACTTGAAACTTGTTTAGCAGGTATTTTTTATTTTATTACCTATATATCTTTACGATAATTTTTCAAAATAAAATTAGTAAAATCAGATTTTTTATATTTTAAATATCATTTGAGTTTTTGTAACGTATTAATTCATGGCGGCCAAAGTGGCGATTAGTCTAAGTTTTATTATTTAGATTGATTTATAGTATCTGAAGAAAAATATACATAAAAAAATTTCACATGGTATTTGAAAACATTTTATTTTAATTAAAATTATCAGGCTCAAATATATATATATGTAATTATAATAAAAAATGCATATGTACCTGCAACATGTATCAAGTGACGATAATTTTTCAAAATAAAATTAGTAAAATCAAAATTTTATTTTTTAAATATCATTTGAGTTTTTGTTACATATTAATGGCGTCCAAAGTGGCGATTAGTGTAACTTTTATTATTTAGATTGATTTATAGTATTTGAAGAAAAATAAATGCGTACCAAAATTCACATGGTATATTTTATTTTAATTAAAATTATCAGTTTTAAAATATATACGTAATTATAATAAAAAAATGCATAAATGTACCTGCAACATGTATCAAGTGAGACGAGCGCATTGTTTTAAAAAGCGTAAAATAGCGCGTTTTGTTGTGCCCCATATCGCATTTTAGCGCAAAAGCGGCGCAAAAAATATAGCCTTTTGTACTAAATAGTGCGAATATCTGAGTAACATTAGTTTTAAATTTTTTTGTGACTCTAAAATAAGATAGCTATTTCATTTTTTCCGAAGGTTTGACTGTCTGTAAAAATTATTTGTTTGCTTGTATTGTTATATTATATTTTTTCATTATTAAAAAATTATATGACTAATTTTTAGTTGAGATTATTTCGAAATGATTCGTAGTTGGGTTTATTTCGGGCGGGCAAAATCAATTGGTGAGATTATCAACGTGAAGTTCTCCTTAAAAAGATGAAAAGAAAAATTTATTTTACTAAATATTTGAAATTTCGTTTTAAATGTATATATAAGTAATTAATATAAGAAACACCTGCTAAGCAAGTTCTAGGTGACATGGGTGCAAATCGGAAGACTCGCTATATAGTTAGGATTATTCAGAAATAATTGATAGTTGGGTTTATTTGAGCTGAGAACTGATAGGTGAATTATGGGATAAAACCTAAAATGATCCCCGATGTTTACCCTATGAACCAATTTAGTCCCCGATGTTTCGCGTGAACCAATTTAGTCCCTAATGTTATCGAAAATGAACCAAATTGGTCTCTCCGTCAATCCGTCCGTCAATTTAGACGGAGATGTCATTTGTGACGGCTTCAGCGACGGAAAATTCCGTCGCTAACTGAAAGTTTTTAAAAAAAATTAAAAAAATATTAAAAAAGAGGGAAAAATGCAAAAAAAAAAGGAAAAAAATTCAAACAATACAGTAAAAAAATTCAAAAAAAGAGAGAATATTACCAAAAATTAATAAAAAATAAATAATAAAAAATAAAAAATAATAAAAGTAAAATAAAAATGAAATTTAAAATAGAAAATGATAAATTAAACATTAAAAATGAGGAAAAATCCAAAAAAAGGAAAAAAAATCAAAAAAATAGAGTACAAAATTCCAAAAAAAGAGAGAATATTACTAAAAACTAAAGACAATATAAATATTAATAAAAATTTAAAAATAATAAAAGTAAAGTAAAAACTAAATTTAAAAGAGAAAATGATAAATTAAACATTAAAAATGAGGAAAAAATCCAAAAAAAGGAAAACAAATTCAAGAATAAAATTTCAATAAAAATAAATAATAATAATAAAAAGATGATAGTTATAAATTTAACATTTAAAAAGTAAAAAATAAAATACGTTAATTTATTATTATTTACTTTATTATTATTTTTTTATTTTTTATTTATTTTTTAGTTTATTAGCAACATCTCTTATTTTGAATTTTTACTCTTTTTTTTTTAATTTTCTATTTTTTTTGGATTTTTTCCTCATTTTTAAGGTTTAATTTATCATTTTCTATTTTAAATTTAGTTTTATTTTACTTTTATTATTTTTTATTTTTATTATTTTTTGTTTTTATTTAGTTTTGGTAATATTCTCTCTTTTTTTTGGAATTTTTACTCTATTTTTTGATTTTTTTACCTTTTTTTGGATTTCTCCTGATTTTTAATGTTTAATTTATCATTTTCTATTTGAAATTTCGTTTTTATTTTACTTTTATTATTTTTTATTTTTTATTATTATTTATTTTTATTTAATTTTTGGTAATATTCTCTCTTTTTTTTTGAAATTTTTACTGTATTTTTTGAATTTTTTTTCCTTTTTTTTGCATTTTTCCCTCATTTTTAATATTTTTTTATTTATTTTTTTAAATTTTCAATTAGCGACGGAAATTCCGTCGCTAAAGCCGTCGCAAATGCCATCTCCGTCTAAATTGACGGACGGATTGACGGAGGGACCAATTTGGTTCATTTTCGATAACATCTGGTACTAAATTGGTTCACACGAAACATCGGGGACTAAATTGGTTCATAGGGTAAACATCGGGGACCATTTTAGGTTTTATCCCGTTGAATTATTATTGTCAATTTTTCCATTTCAGTAGGGGTGTTCAAAATAACCGGAAAACCGAAAAAAACCGACCGAACCGTAAAGAACCGAACCGAAAAAACCGGAACCGAAAGAAACCGAACCGAATTGTAAAAAACCGAAAACCGAACCAAATTAAAATGGTTCGGATATCGGATTAAGCATATGTAAAACCGAAAAAAAAACCGAAAAACCGAATTGGAATTATCATACTACATTAAAAATAGAAAAAATATCAAAAATCATTTGTTTTTCTCCCATAACATAAACAAAACAATAAATATAATTTCATTGGTATACGTTTTTTTCATTTTTAGGTGATGTTTTCCTCACCAATCAAATACTATTTTTTCTCCCACATAGTATCTTGAGATGAATGTTTTTATATTTTAGTTAGATTTTGTTCAATTTCATGTTTTTTTTCGAACCTTTGAATTATTTGCTATATGTCACGTTTCGTATATCTTCTTTGTTTTTAATACCATAAATTGTTTTGTAATTTTCAGCTTCATAATATTTTTTTTGATATTAAATTCCTAACCGAAAAACCGAACCGAAAAGACCGAACCGAATTATAAAAAAACCGAACCGAATCAAATTAAAACGGTTCGGATATCGGATTAAGCATACGCAAAACCGAAAACCGAAAAACCAAACCGAATTTTGAGAAAACCGAACCGAACCGACCGATGAACACCCCTACATTTCAGAATTAGAATAAGATATAACTTCTGCATGTAATGTACGTAAACCTTTTTTTCCCGGGTTTTGTGTATTTATTCGAATACCCTTTTAGATTTTCGACTAGTCAGCAGCCATCTGCTTCCCTTAACGAGCTCTTCCTTGACCATGAAGAGCACGGCGGACGCAAGAACGCTCTGCACTATTTTCGTACCCATTCCTTTGTAGAAACCGTAGACGCCTTCGTGACGTATCATCTTCAACATAGCGTCCAACATCCCTGCAAAATCTCATCATTCATTATTTCAGAAAGTAGTAAAATGATTTTTCGAATTACTAAGATTTAATTTGATGTTTGCCGAGGGAGGTCATATTAGTGGCTGATCAAATGTAAATTACCTCTGTATTGATGCCTCTTGTCTCCACCTGTAACTTGTTTCGCTGAAGTCTTGACTGCGATGGATGAACGATGAAATCTCAGAAGAAAGCATCGAGGTAAAAAAAAAATATGAAATGGACGGAAAAGGAAAGTATCGAGTTAATATAAACTCGTCAAGGAAAAAGAGAGGAAATGTTAACCTTCACTACGAGAAGAGGATAAGTGACTACTGTTGCTCCGAGTTTTGCTAAAGCTCCAAGCAAAAATATCTGGAAAATGACATATATAATTGCAAGAGAGAAGGAGGGAGGGCAAGAGAGATGGAGGTCGTCTAACTGTCGATATAAATAAAATCATCTTCCATTTGCAGAAATAGTTAGAAAATCTCAGTACTTCATACAACAATCTCTGTGGTTATGAGAGAGAGATAGAGAGAGAGAGAGAGAGAGAGAGAGAGAGAGAGAGAGAGAGAGAGCGAGAGCGAGAGAGAGAGAGAGAGAGAGAGAGAGAGAGAGAGAGAGAGAGAGAGAGAGAGAGAGAGAGAGAGAGAGAGGGAGGGAGGTAGGGAGCGGGAGAGGGAGAGAGAGAGAGAGAGAGGGAGGGAGGGAGAGAGAGAGAGAGAGAGAGAGAGAGAGAGAGAGTCACCTCTAAAGCAGTTACATTGTTGCCAGGCTTGTTGGCTGAGCTGCGCCGCCTCTTCAGCTTCTTCAAGAGAGTCTCGTAAAGCATGAATTGTATCGCTGGATTACTTACCTATGAGCAACATGTATCATCATCATTATCATCATCGTCACAAAAGTTACAACCATATACCAAAGAGCATGCATTGAATCTTCCACGTACCATGATCAGCGTAGGGAAAACACCTCTCCAAAATCCCAAGACGCCTGACTCGTCATAAACTTCCTGAATCTGCAGATCGGAAATTATTATAGTTGCGACGACGATGATGAAGATGAAGTAACACTGAGTCTTCGAATTCGTTTTTTCCACTGACTACATATGTATGACTAGTCATGGTGCACCAGAATTCCAAGAACCGCAAATCTTGGAGTGAGACAATTACTCGTCTTGGAAATTCTACAAGCCAATTGAACATCAAACGAAGAAGATCACATGAATTTCTTTCTACCGGCGATCTGTTGGTAGGTTGTAATATCGAGTGATAGATTTAGAACTATGATTTCATGAATTCAAACAAGCAATCACAACACAGCAATTTCATTTAAATCTTGGGCATTTATTTAGTGATAACATTATTGCATACCGCATGACACCGAAGGGAGGAGGGTCCACAGCAGCAAGAACGATTCTTCAGAAGTTAATGGAACAGTGCGGTCTGGTTTGCTTTTCTTAGTGTGAGTCTGCAAGAAAACATAAAATGGAATGAACTGTGAGACGCACATGAGATGCCAAATGTTCTCAGCATTCAACTACAGTAGATAGCTTGTTCTCTAGCTAAATACTACCTTCCCAAATATGCACATACGCATGAACAAAAAAATAGGCACTCATTACCTGCATGCGTGTCACAACCACCCATATAGGATTTGTTAGCAGCACATTCACACACCTACAGAAAATGAAAGCAGTCAACACCTTTGAGTGGTGCTTGAAAATAAACTCTACTCTTGGCGCAACAGAAACATAAGGTTTTTCTTATATAGCAGGAAACATATGTGGCTTGCAGCAAACTAAACATCGTTCGATACAAGGAATCAGTATTTGACTTTGTAAATAAATCTTGCAAATACCATAATATCCACAGGCCAAATAAGTGGCAAGCTGCATGTTTCTTGAAATGGCTTACGATGCATATATTTGCTACATAAAAGTTAATATGAAATGATTCTATTACTTTTAAGTGAAGACTTGGTTTCGTGCACCATTAGTATGAAATATTACTGCATAAAGCAACAGCTTTAAATATTCTTTATGCAAGAACAAAATGTTAAAGCACGTCCTAAGCGATAGTAACATATAGCTTGGTTGCAGAAATGTTCTATCTGGTTATTCACAGTTGAGCTGCAGCGAGAAAATTCTTATGTACAATCGAGCTGCCCCAGAAACAAATGGAAATAACAAACGCTGGACCACAGAACATCTCTACTAAACCTATTCAACCCACCAAAAGGCAAGCCACAAGGCAGAGAACACAGATCACGAATGTGTAATTAACAATAAATAACTGGTAAGTAATGTTACTCTACTCGGAATGCAGAAATGGACTATGTGAAGGAGAACATTACCCAGACAGAGCAGCCACACCAAGTGATGAGAGCATTCCAACTGATCCATCACCAATGCCTTTCTTTTTACGTTCAATTGCTGCAATCTCTGTTGAAAATATAAACTTGATTTGGGCTTAGAATTATTAAGAGGTGGATTTAGCAAATTGGGCTTAGGAGATATATTGGCCCAATATCTAGAGTGTGTGGGAATAATCTAGAGATATCCATAGAACTCTATGGAACCTTATAGAACCTAGATATTATTAGGGAGTATTCTAGAATAGTGATGTGTTGGCAAAATCTTAAGGTGGTAGAAACTAGTATAAATAGGGGTGAGGTATAAGCATTTGTATCAAGCAAGTGAAAAACAATATCAAGTGTTGTAATATAAAGCCTCTTCCTCTAAACACTATCCTTCGATATCAAGTTCCTCCCTTCCGATATAACTCCTAATTTCCAACAAAGTGGTATCAGAGCTAGAAGATCCTAAGACGATGGCGAGCGGTATGGTTCCCTTCCAAGTTCCGACACTCAACAAGAGCAACTACGACAACTGGAGTATCAAGATGAGGGTGCTCCTTGGATCACAAGACGTATGGGATATCGTGGAGAAAGGCTACGTCGAGCCGAAGAACGAAGAAACCCAATCTCAAACTCAAAAGGATAGTTTGAGAGAATTGAGAAAGAGAGACAAGAAAGCTCTCTACCTAATCTATCAAGGATTAGATGACGACGCTTTCGAGAAGATTTCGGAAGCAAAGACTGCCAAGGAAGCATGGGAGAAGCTTCAAACGTCGTATAAAGGAGCGGATCCGGTAAAGAAGGTACGTCTTCAAACTTTAAGAGCCGAGTTTGAAGCCTTGCATATGAAACAAGATGAAGTTGTGTCGGACTACTTCTCGAGGGTATTAGCAATAACCAATCAATTAAAGAGGAACGGCGAGAAAATTGATGATGTTAGAATCATGGAGAAAATTCTTCGCTCGTTAGATCCGAAATTCGAGCATATCGTAGCCATCATAGAAGAAACTAAGGATCTAGAAGAAATGACGATGGAGCAACTATTGGGCTCGTTGCAAGCTCATGAAGAGAAGAAAAGGAAGAAGGAAGGAATTGTAGAGCAATTACTCAAGCTGCAAGTTGATCCAACAAAATGTAGAGATAATCAAGGACGAGGCCGCGGATGAGGTCAAACTGGAGAACGAGGAGGAGGTCGTGGACACGGATTCGGACGAGGTTGGAGGCCCAACGATGACGACAACAACAATCATCAAAGAAGAGATAATTCAACGAGAGGTCGTGGGAGAGGTAACCCAAGACCGAGGTATGATAAATCAAAAGTTAGGTGTTACAATTGCGAGAGGTTTGGGCACTATTCTTCCGAGTGTAGAGTTCCTAAACATAAAGTTGAGGAGAAGGCCAACTACGTCGAAGAGAAAAATGAAGAAGATATTCTACTACTAGCCCATAAGGATGATGAAAGAGGCGAGAGTAACAAGTGGTATCTAGACACCGGCGCAAGCAATCACATGTGCGGGAAAAGGAACATGTTCGTAGAGCTTGATGAATCGGTGAGCGGCAATGTTGCATTCGGGGACGAATCAAAGGTGGCGGTGAAAGGCAAAGGTAACATTCTTATTCGCTTAAAGAATGGTGGGCATCAATTCATCTCCAATGTCTACTACGTGCCGGAGATGAAGAGTAACATCTTAAGTCTTGGGCAACTCTTAGAGAAAGGTTATGATATTCGCCTAAGAGATAATAACCTTTCTATAAGAGATGGTTCAAATAAACTAATCGCTAAGGTACCAATGCAAAGGAATAGAATGTTCGTCTTCAACATCATGAACGATGTTGCGAAATGTCTCAAGACATGCTATAAATATCCATCATGGATTTGGCATCTGCGATATGGGCATCTAAACTTCGGCGGACTAGAACTGCTATCAAAGAAGGACATGGTGAAAGGATTGCCATCCATCAACCACCCCAATCAAGTATGCGAAGGATGCTTAGTCGGAAAGCAGTTCAAGAAGAGTTTTCCAAATGAGTCGAGCTCGAGAGCTAAAAGACCCTTGGAGCTAATTCATACTGACGTGTGCGGACCGATCAAGCCAAGCTCACTTGGTAAGAGTAACTACTTCCTTCTCTTCATTGATGACTTTTCAAGAAAGACATGGGTATACTTCTTAAAGCACAAGTCGGAAGTATTCGAGAACTTCAAGAAGTTCAAAGCCCTCGTTGAGAAAGAAAGTGGCCTCAAGATAAAAGCAATGCGATCCGACCGTGGAGGAGAGTTCACATCGACAGAATTTAATAAGTATTGTGAAGAGCACGGGATAAGACGGCCCCTGACGGTACCAAGATCCCCCCAACAGAATGGAGTAGCAGAGAGAAAGAACAGAACAATCCTCGACATGGCTAGAAGCATGCTCAAGAGTAAGAAGCTACCGAAGGAGTTCTGGGCAGAAGCAGTCGCATGTGCAGTCTACCTCTCTAATAGATCTCCAACAAGGAGTGTGTGGGGAATGACACCGCAAGAAGCATGGAGTGGTAGGAAACCTGGCATATCCCATCTGAGAGTCTTCGGAAGCATAGCCCATGTGCACATTCCAGACGAGAAAAGAAGCAAATTGGACGACAAAAGTGAGAAGTACATCTTCATAGGCTATGATAACAATACCAAGGGATACAAACTCTACAATCCGAAGACAAAGAAGACAATCATCAGCCGAGACGTGATATTCGACGACGAAGGAGAATGGGATTGGAACACATGCAGAGGTGAGTACAATTATACTCCATTCTTTGAAGAAAATAACAAAGAAGAGCCAACAATGGAGCACACAGAAGACGAGCCCACTACTCCAATAGCATCGTCGCATGCAAGTTCAGAAGACGAAAGCTCAAGCGAGAGAACCCCACGCTTCAGAAGCCTAAAAGAGATATGTGGAGTACCAGAAGATCAAGATAACCTAACCCTCTTCTGCCTCTTCGCGGACAGTGAGCCGATGAGCTTTCAAGAAGCCGTGAGAAATAAGAACTTGAAAGACGCCATGGATGAGGAAATTAAGACGATCGAGAAGAACGACACTTGGGAGCTAACAAAACTTCCAAAGGGACATAAAGCGATTGGCGTAAAGTGGGTGTATAAAGCAAAGAAAAATGCCAAAGGAGAAGTTGAAAGATACAAGGCAAGATTGGTGGCTAAAGGCTACAGTCAAAGAGCGGGGATCGACTATGACGAGGTATTTGCTCCAGTCGCCCGACTAGAAACCGTTCGACTAATAATATCCTTGGCAGCTCAAAACAATTGGAGAATTCATCAAATGGATGTGAAGTCCGCCTTTCTGAATGGAGTTCTTGAAGAGGAAGTTTATATAGAGCAACCGCAAGGATATAACGTAGCTGGAAAAGAAGACAAGGTTCTAAGATTGAAGAAGGCTCTTTACGGGTTGAAGCAAGCACCGAGAGCTTGGAACTCACGGATCGACAAGTACCTTCAAGGAAGAAACTTCATCAAGTGTCCATACGAGCATGCACTCTACATCAAAGTACAAGGTAACGATATCTTAATCGTGTGCTTGTATGTGGACGATTTAATCTCACAGGAAACAACCCAAGCATGTACGAGGACTTTAAAGGAGAGATGACCAGAGAGTTCGAGATGACCGACATCGGGCTCATGGCGTACTATCTTGGAATCGAAGTGAAACAAGGTGACAACGGGATTCTCATAACCAAGAAGGTTATGCTAAGGAGATACTCAAGAAATTCAAGATGGATGATGCAAATCCGTCGATACGCCAATGGAGTGCGGTACTAAGCTAACTAAGCATGAAGAATGTGAAAAAGTGGACCCAACATTCTTTAAGAGCTTGGTTGGAAGTCTAAGGTACTTGACGTGCACAAGACCCGATATTTTATATGCGGTTGGAGTCGTCAGTCGACATATGGAAACTCCAACAACGACTCACTTGAAGGCGGCTAAGAGAATTCTTCGATATATCAAAGGTACGACTAACTATGGCTTGCACTATACAAGTTCTAATGATTTCAAGCTTGTTGGATATAGCGATAGCGACTGGGGAGGAGATGTCGATGATCGTAAAAGCACAAGTGGCTTCGTGTTTTACATGGGAGACACTGCCTTCACGTGGATGTCAAGGAAGCAACCGATCGTTACCCCTCTCTACATGTGAAGCGGAATATGTGGCGGCTACCTCATGTGTATGTCATGCGATTTGGCTTCGGAACTTGCTAAAGGAGCTGGGAATTCCTCAAGACGAGCCAACTAAGATTCACGTGGATAACAAGTCAGCAATAGCGTTAGCCAAGAACCCAGTCTTTCATGATCGGAGCAAGCACATCGACACGCGTTACCACTACATAAGAGAGTGCATCACAAGGAAGGATGTTGAAATGGAATATGTGAAGTCCAAAGACCAAGTAGCCGATATTTTCACCAAACCACTCAAGAAGGAAGACTTCGTACGACTACGAAGTATGCTCGGAATGACAAATCAAGTTTAAGGGGGGGTGTTGAAAATATAAACTTGATTTGAGCTTAGAATTATTAAGAGGTGGATTTAGCAAATTGGGCTTAGGAGATATATTGGCCCAATATCTAGAGTGTGTGGGAATAATCTAGAGATATCCATAGAACTCTATGGAACCTTATAGAACCTAGATATTATTAGGGAGTATTCTAGAATAGTGATGTGTTGGCAAAATCTTAAGGTGGTAGAAAACTAGTATAAATAGGGGTGAGGTATAAGCATTTGTATCAAGCAAGTGAAAAACAATATCAAGTGTTGTAATATAAAGCCTCTTCCTCTAAACACTATCCTTCGATATCAAGTTCCTCCCTTCCGATATAACTCCTAATTTCCAACAATCTCAGCCTTGTCCTGAATATTTGATAAAAATAATAGTAAACACCCTGTACATACATGAAAGAGACAATTGCATAAGAAACAGGATATTAATCTTCTATGTAGCTATTATGGAAATCAAGGAGATGTAATATGTATATACATACACACGAGGCACATATTAAACAAATTACTGTTAAATGCTAAATGTTTAGGCATTGCCAAAATTTTAATTTATGATTCTTTAAATATGATATCAATGAATCCATCGCAATCTTACAAATTTTACAATTTATAGGTACGAACAATCTCTAAAGTCCCAAAGCTTCTAATGAGCAGAAAATTAAAATTTATTCCACTAAAGCATCTAGGGGTGTTCAAATGTCGGTTAACCGACCGAACCGAACCGAAACCGAAGTTCGGTTCGAACCGAATACCGAACCGAAAATTTTCGGTTCGGTATTCGGTTTTCATTTTGATAACCGAATAAAATTCGGTTCGGTTTCGGTTTACTACCTCGGTAAACCGGACCGAACCGAAAAACCGAATTTATTATTACTTTTTATTTTTCTATACATATATATTATTATATAAAAATCAAATATTATTATATGTTCTATATTAATAATATATCCACCATATGTTATAAAATATGAAAAATATTACTTATATCAAAATATTATACAAATATATATATGATAATATATTTTTTATAATTTAAATCATATTAACATATTAAATAAAATATTAAAATATTATGTAAATAAAATATTTTTATACAATTCTATATTTTTTTATAATGTAAATCATATTAACATATTAAATAAAATATTAAAAAATTAGGTAAACTATATATTTTTATACAATTCTATATATAATAGTATATTTTATAATATAAATCATGTTTATAATTTTTTATTATTAAAATTCGGTTTTTTCGGTCGGTTAACCGAACCGAACCGAAAAAATTCGGTAAAAAACCGAAACCGAACCGAAATATTTCGGTTCGGTTTTCGGTTTATGAAATCCTCGAACCGAACTTTCGGTTAACCGAAAGTTCGGTTCGGTTCGGTTCGGTTATTACCGAATGAACACCCCTAAAAGCATCAATAATCGAGTGATAATCCACTCACAGCATTAAATCATTTTCAAGGAATTTCCATATTACTAGGATGGCTCGTAGTGTAAAATCATTTTCATTCACTGAAACATCCAATTAAAAAAATGACCACACAAGAATGATGTGACACAACGCATATGATTTCTATGCATGCCTTATTATCTCAAGGGCAAACGTCCATTTGATAAAGTTCCTCAATGCAACGCCGTGTTAAGCACATTATAATCCTTGAGTATTTACAGAGAGGCATTATTCTCTATTAGATGAGGATGACGATGACATGAAACAACCAAAAAATAAAGCGTAGACTTATCAGCTAGTGGCACACCTTCCTGTGTTGAGGGACCACATGCTCCCCAACATTGAAGTTTCCAGTTAAATATCACATCATGGACAAATTATACATGTCTTTTAACATATATGCGCACTAATTATCAAATCATGAAAAATCAACATCAGAAACTCGCATATAATCAAGTATATTTCTCACATGGAAAATAACTGTAAATTTGTCACTACATATATGGTTGTATCAGCCTCATCCACCTTGTATAACGTAGTCAAGGCTCAACAGCAATTAAAGAGAACTTTAACGTGCAAAGATAACAGTTAAGTAAGCCTTGTTCTTTGTTTCCTTAACATTGTATTATCATTTTGCTCTGACCCATATCTTCTATAGTAATCAAATGCAACCATCATGTCAACACAACACAGTAATTGGCACCGCAAGTACATCTTCAAACGACAATCAATTCCGTTTGAGCATAACACTCGTTTTTTTTTAAAATATAATTAAATGCCACGTGGCAACCAGTAATTGGCCCTAAATAAGAGTATACGTCGGTGAATAAAACAGCTCACCTGAGAGGCGGCGGTGCCGACGAGCGACGGACCTAAACCTCCGTAAAGCCGATCCCAACCTTCTTGCTTTACAACATATTTTAATTTGGGTTAATTATTTTTTTAGTCCCGTAAGTTAGAAGCAGTGGCAAAATAGGGACCGTTATTTTGGATAAGCAAAATAGGGACAGTAACTTCTAAAAAAAATGGCAATTTATGGACATTATATGGTCCGACCCCGTATTTTGACCCAAACCCGCTGACGTGGAACCCGACCCGCTGACATGTCTGCTTACTCAACACAAAGATTAGCGACGGATATTTAGCGACGGAATTTCCGTCGCTACAGGGGAAAAAAATAAAAAATAAATAAATTTGCATTTTGCGACGGAAACTGCGACGGAATTTCTGTCGCTACAGGGAATAAACTAAAAAAAAAATCCGCAGCCTTCTTCGTCACATCCCCTCTCTCCGGCGACTGAGTCTCCTCTTTACAAGTCCAGAAAATAACCCACAGGCTCTACGACGCCGACCCTCAGATCCTCAAATCCCTCGCCAACACCAAGGTTAAAGTCACCGTCGGCATTTCTAACAATTACCTGCTCGCAATCGGCCGCAACGTGGCGGCTTATACCAGAAACCCTAATTACAGCCATCTCCGTCGGCGACGAGGTCCTAACCACCATTCCCAGCTCTGCGCCTCTGCTCATGCCGGCGATTGAGTCGCTCTACAGCGCCCTCGTCGCAGGTAACCTCCACACGCAGGTCAAAGTCGTCGCTAAAAGAAAAATAAAAAAAAAGTAAATTCCCGGACTTCTTCTTCGTCGCATCCCCTCAGCTAAAACGCCGCCCTATCGTAGGCCTTCGCCGCCTCCAAGGCGCTGTCGTAGGTCCCCAGCCACACGCGCGTTGGGTCGCAAATTTCCCCCATGGCCGCCCCCTCATGCTTCTGTAGATGTTTTTTTAATTTATTCCCTGTAGCGACGGAAATTCCGTCGCAGTTTCCGTCGCAAACTTCAAATTTAATTTTTTTTTATTTTTTTCCCTGTAGCGACGGAAATTCCGTCGCTAAATATCCGTCGCTAATCTTTGTGTTGAGTAAGCAGACATGTCAGCGGGTCGGGTTCCACGTCAGCGAGTTTGGGTCAAAATACGGGGTCGGACCGTATAGTGTCCATAAATTGCCATTTTTTTTAAAAGTTACTGTCCCTATTTTGCTTATCCAAAAAATAACGGTCCCTATTTTGCCACTGCCCCTAACTTACGGGACTAAAAAAATAATTAACCCTATTAATTTTTGGAAATTAAAATTCAATAAAAAACGATGATTTACCTGACACATTTGCTCTAGAGTAGTAAGTTTTCTCTTCTCCTTCGGCAAACCTCTCTCCGTTTGCTGCCGAGTGTTGACCTAAAACGATCACACAAAAAAAGGGACGAAAAATAAAAATAAAATAGACAACACATGACGGAAACGAAAGGATGAAAAACATACATTATGAGATCGGATCGAAAAACAGAACCATACAGTTTGTAAAGGGTAAGTAATGAGCTGAGCGATAATTCCACCGCCAGCGCCGGCCAGGCCGTTGATCAAAGCGTCATACATAGCTTTACTATGCTGTATGTCACGAACCTAGACTTTGGCTTGCTAGCTCCCGTGCGGCACCTAGTCCTCTAAGCAGCCCCTCGCGTGCTTTACTAGGTCAGCCTCCCAAACGCTCTCGAAAGAAAGTAAGATGTCGGACAACCCTCGGCTTGAACGTGCCTAAGTGCAAGAGGAAAACCACACAAGTATTGTTGATAGAGAACTCACTCTTTCTCACACTAAAGTGTTTACAATGAAGGCTACCACTTGTTCCATCCTACAAATGAACTACTCTAAGCCCCTATATATACAAGTTGTCCAACCCGATGGACGGCTAAGATCTACTCGATCTAACGGCTATTATTTACAGTCTAGATTATTCTAGGAATACCCAAGAGATATTCCTCTCTAGAGAGTTCCATAGCATTCCACACTTGGACCTCTTTGACTCTCTAGAATGCCCCGCAATGTTCCGCACGGTTCCACGATCTTCCGGAAGGTTCTACACGAATCCGGATGGGTCAACAATCGTGGTAAACCTCATTAGCCCCGTCTCCCTGCCTAACGGGTGTTACGTGCCTCGGCCTCGCTTGGTTAGATCGACGTCCCGCACGCGATAAGCTTGGCCGGTCCCAAAAGTCTTTTTCTCGGGCGCCTCGACACTCTTGGCTCGCAAGATCATCGCCCGATTTGCCCCGACTCCTGGTCAAATTTGTGAGGGCGTGACATCCTCCCCCACCCAATTCGGCAACGTCCCCGTTGCCGTGCCTCCGCATCTCATGCTTTGGCCCCTTCGGATGCCTAGTCTTGCCCCCATTGCCCTCCGAAGTCCTCAACTCCCTTGGCA
>JAPQWV010003957.1:0-35271 GCA_027422505.1 Craterostigma plantagineum
ATGAAAAATATTGGAAAAAGAGCTTAGCTGAAATCGTTCGTCGTAG
Organism: Craterostigma plantagineum; assembly: GCA_027422505.1. Classification (NCBI taxonomy): domain Eukaryota; kingdom Viridiplantae; phylum Streptophyta; class Magnoliopsida; order Lamiales; family Linderniaceae; genus Craterostigma; species Craterostigma plantagineum. Next base: position 47 of record JAPQWV010003957.1, read on the forward strand.
TCGTCCTCGTCGTCATCATATATGGGTAAAGCATTTCTTTGGTTTTGTCTCATTTCTGTCTACATCTGTCTCCTCCTATTCTCCAAGTTAGGGTAGCCAAAAAAAATATTTAGTGTCTTCTTCCTAATAACTACACTCACTAAAAATCATTTGAAACGAAGCTCATTAGCTATGAATCTATGATACAACTAATGAAATGAAACATCATAAAGTTTGTCCATAGCCAAGTTTATAAGCATCACAAGTGAAGTAGTTCATATGAAATCGAGGCCCGAGGCGTTAAAAAAAAAAATAGTAACTATTCTAAAACCTCTATAAATTAATTAACATTTCGGATAGGGGTGTGCGTTATTCGGTTAACGAACCGAATAACCGGAAAAACCGAAAAACCGAACCGAACCGAAAAATTCGGTTCGGTATTCGGTTATTAAAAAAAAAAATTTCGGTAATTCGGTTCGGTATAGGTTTGGATTTTCGGTATTCGGATACCGAATTACCGAAATTTTAAAATTAAAATATATTATATTTTATTAATAATAAAAATATAACTATATTTTGTTAAATTATATATTAAAAAACGAAATTTTCAGTAATATTTAAATTAATATATATAATTTAATATAACTTTTTATATAATTCGAAAAAAAATTATAATAAATTATATATATTAATTAAATATAATTAAATTTTTTATTTATTGAAAATTCGGTTAATTCGGTAAAAAACCGAATTAACCGAAAAAATTTCGGTAATAACCGAATACCGAACCGAGAAATTCGGTTCGGTATTCGATTTTGGAAATGGGGGAACCGAAATTTCGGTTAACCGAAATTTTCGGTTCGGTTCGGTTCGGTTTGTACCGAACGAACACCCCTACATTCGGATCATTAGATTTTCTTAATTTACATAGATATTAATATATTGAAAATTAATATTTGTTAATTAAAAGAAAAAAGATAAAATTCAGCTTTAATATTCATATATGTTTTTTTTAAACTCTTAGCTACAATTAAAAAAGTTAGGGATGAAATACAATTGGATTTAAATATAAGAAAACTGGCAATAGATTTACATTTTAACAACTCAGTTGCAATATTTATGAATTATTACTTAGATTCTTAAATGGGACATAATATTCTAAAGGATCCAAAAATTATTATTTTATTATTTTATCAATTTTGTGATTTTCTGGAAAGGTCCAAACGAAGATTTGTTATTTTAGTATGTTTATTGATTTATATTGGTTTTACTGTGCTTCAATTGTTTTCACGTGAAAAACGGGAAAAAAATATTAATGATATTGCCATTGCGCTAAAACATTGAACACGTGCCCTCAGTAAAAAGCCCATTACAGAACATAAAAAGTTCATTGACAAATATGCAGAAGCCCAATTAATAATAAAATTGGACAAATAAAGGAAATAAGGCTAACTATAGAAATAAAAAATTAAAATATATCGTGGCCCATACAGGTCTCGAACCTGTGACCTTCGCGTTATTAGCACGACGCTCTAACCAACTGAGCTAATAGGCCAAATTACGATATTAACGAAAACATTTTTTATTACTGGGATAAGTCTATTTTGGTGGCTGTAAATGATCATCTTATCCAGAAAAAAAAACAAAATAAATAAAAAAAAGCGATAATCTGCTTCAAAGCACACACATGAACTGAAGCAGCAATTTGTGTAGAAAAAATGGCTGCTAAAACGATCACCACCTTCACACTCCTCAATTCATTTCCAAGAAGAAGAACGCTGCCGTCATCCCTGGGACAAACCCCAAATCCACCGTTCGTCGCGCGACACGCGCCGCCGCCGTATCGGCTACGAACCCTCCAAAACCCCGCGAATCGTTACGGCGAACGCCTTGCCCGACTGGCCGCTGATGGCCGTGCTCGTCGAGGGAGAGCTAACGACCCACAAATCGATATGGCACCTCAGCGACGAAGCGATGAAGAGCGTCTGTGAGTTTTTTTTTGCCTTTTTCAAATTAATTTATTAACCTCTTTATTGGGATTTTTCTGTGCGATGAATGCTCTTTCTTATGTTCCCTGAATTTAGATACGTTTTACATAATGTTCACTTGCTGGGGATGTTGCTTCTTCGGCGCAACAAAGGTTAGTTTTCTACACTACGAATCGTTTGTTGGGGTTGAGCGGTAATTTTTCGGGCCCAGCAGAAGTTGATTTTGAACCCGCGACAATTTTATTGGGATAGTACAAAGCCGAAATGACAATAAAAGAGAACACGAGATTTTTACGTGTTCGGCCAATACCGCCTACATCCACGGAGAGCACCTGTTTTACTATATTGGAAAAATATACACCGTACAAATTAAACACTCGTGTCTAAACCCAAACCCGAGACCCTTTACCAACCAGGTAATATATTTGTACCTATTTTCCAACTACCCCAGTAAAATTATACTCGCTCTCACCCTTATCCACCGGACAAGATTTTTTTTTTTCTCACCTCTTCTCTGATGTCTCTCTCACTCACGTTGCTACTTGGGATGGTTTAGAGCAAATACAAGGCCACTATTTATAGGCACACTAATGCTCAAAAAACGTCATGGCATACATAATGCCATATATAATTCATGTGGCCTTTCATGCTCCACATCCGCTAGTCCACAAAGAAGAACAAATTGGTTTCTTGGTTTGACTATTCAAACAATGAGCTGGATCTTAACAATTCTCCCCTCCAGCGACATATGCGCCTTCTTTAGAGAGTATTCCAGCGAACCCGAGAATGAGGGTAACCCGTTCGCAATTACCACGAACATCCATTGGCCTTCCTTGTACCAGCTACACATATCCGAATCAAGAATTCAGGTCCTACCACTTGATTCACCCGCGGCCAATCCTATGTGCAGCTGCCGAACCGACTCTACCCGTCGATTCTGAAGAGGGACTTCGACGCAACCCCTTCTCCAGCAGGACTTTCCTTCTCACCAACGTCTGCCTTTCCACCACGCTGCGCGCGATTTTCGTGAAACCATCGAAGTCGGAGTATTATGTACCACACTCCCGCCCAGACGATATAAACCTCCACGCTCTTCTCCCTTCAGTAGGACTTTTCCACCACGTGTGATTTTACAGACTCCCCCTGCTATGAAACTCCCATAGCCCTTGGAATCTAACTGGCTCAAGGATATCAAATTCTTCCGTAACTTTGGGACAAAGATCACACCACCCAAAGCTCGCACTGCTCCGTCAGTCATTTTGATCTTCACAGTTCCAACACCACGAACCGCCTGACGGTATCCATCAGCCATGGAAACCGAACCTCTTCGTATCTTCTGGAATGTATCAAAATATTTTCTTTCGAAGCAAATATGGTACTTCGACCCCGAATCAAATATCCATTCATCCTGAGAACGAGCGTCATCGTTGTAGACTGTGAGAACGTCTACAACATCATCTGTATCCTGTGCTATCATGGTTGTGGAATTTTTCTCGCCGTTCTTGTCCTTCCTCCAAGTCGGACAATTCCTCTTGATGTGTCCCGGCTCACCACACTTGTAGCACACGATGCCCTTCCCGCCATCCTTTGATTTGGACCTGCTGCTACCTCCAAATTCCCTGGCGTGAAACCTTCCTCTACGATTCTCCCCGTGTATAGCCAACGTCGAATTTTGGCTATCCCCATAATTTGATCGTCTCCTCTTTTCATGCGCCAAAAGAGTTGACTGCACATCCACCATCTTCACCGTCGTCTTTCCGTACAAGATGGTTGTGACCAAATTATCGTAAGAATCAGGAAGCGAGGTAAGAAGTAAAAGGGCTTTATCTTCTTCCTCCAACATTACATCAACTTTTATAAGTTGATCAACAAGTCCGTTGAACACGCTAATATGATCCATGAGATTCCCACCTTCCTCCATCTTCAGCCGGTACAGCTCCCGCTTCAGATCTAACTTTGTGGTTAAGTTCTTCCCGAGATGCAACTCCTCCAACTTCGCCCACAAGTCTGGTGCAGAATCCTCATTCACAACATTATTAATAATGTTATTCGCAATGTATAAACGGATTGTGCTGACACATCTTGATCCAAATCCTCCCAGTCATCTTTCGTCATTTTCTCCGGCTTTCCCTTTTCCCCTTTCAAAGCCTTAGCCAAACCTTGGTGAACAAGGATATCCTTCACTCGTCTCTGCCACAGAGTGAAACTCCCGTACCATCAAATTGTTGCACTTTGAAACTGCTTTCCGTCGCCATTATCCTTGCAGAAATTCAACAACTTTGGCCCGACACGACAATAGCTCCCCCGTAACGGAAAACCTTCTTAATATCTTTTCTGATGTGGAAGATCTGCAACCACAGAGCATACTCAGAATATAAATTAGGCTTGGCTCTGATACCACTTGTTGGGGTTCGGCCCAGCAGAAGTTGATTTTGAACCCGCGACAATTTTATTGGGATAGTACAAAGCCGAAATGACAATAAAAGAGAACACGAGATTTTTACGTGGTTCGGCCAATACCGCCTACATCCACGGAGAGCACCTGTTTTACTATATTGGAAAAATATACACCGTACAAATTAAACACTCGTGTCTAAACCCAAAACCGAGACCCTTTACCCACACCGGGTAATATATTTGTACCTATTTTCCAACTACCCCAATAAAAATATACTCGCTCTCACCCTTATCCACCCGGACAAGATTTTTTTTTTTTCTCACCTCTTCTCTGATGTCTCTCTCACTCACGTTGCTACTTGGGATGGTTTAGAGCAAATACAAGGCCACTATTTATAGGCACACTAATGCTCAAAAAACGTCATGGCATACATCATGCCATATTAATTCATGTGGCCTTTCATGCTCCACATCCGCTAGTCCACAAAGAAGAACAAATTGGTTTCTTGGTTTGACTATTCAAACAATGAGCTGGATCTTAACATCGTTCTTATCTTAGCTTCTGTGTAATAATTAACTGATTCAACAACGTTCGAATGTGATTGATGATTGATCGATTTAGGATCCTTACTATGATTCTGAAGCTTATAGAGGAGATGGAGGCGATGGCAGTGGGCATTGGGTTTACGACAAGGTTTTCTTGAATTTCTTTAGTTTTTACACACACACACACATATATATTATATAAACTTGTTTTGTGGAAAAATTTACAGCAAGAAGATATAGAAGAATCATCAAGAGCAGAGCTATGGCGCGAAGATGTGATCGATGAGATTGAGAAAAAGGTTGGTGGGCTCAGAGAATTGGAAGAAGCTGGAAAGAAAGAAGAGCAGCTTGTCAAATGATTATCTATGTATGTATGTATTTATGTTTGTGTATGTAATGAATGTTCATCATTTTCTGCTAAACAACTGTACTGATTTCAAAGCTTAATCATCTCCTCATTGTATATGTCAGTGTGTTTGGTTGATTTTGAACAGTTACCCATTTATTGCAATGGGTTGAAAATTAGTGCTCAGCTCAAAGTTGCCCCATTTTGTTTAAAAATGAAGAATCCTATGTCACACATCGATAAGTGAACATAGTTTGACTATTATATGAGTTGATTGTTGTTTTACCTATACCAAATTGATTATAGGATGGAACCCAGCAAATCTTATCTGGGCCACGTCTCCTCTTATATGGGCCTAATGAGGCCCAAATTACGAAATTTCGGACATTTATTTTCCACTTCGAATCTAGAAAATGAGCACACTTCTCCTCCTTTACATCTTTGCATATGTAAACGGCTCTTTTTCCTTGCATTTGTAAATCAAATTATGATCTCTAGCTTCATTGATGGCCTTAAGCTATTGGGCCAAAGTTTATTAATTTTTGGGATTTCTCTAGCCCTTTAAGCCATTGGGCTTTAGTATAACCCCGCATATATATATGTATACTATATATATCTCGAACTCGAATTGGCAAAAGTAACCCACATAATCCTTAGAAACCAACAGCATCGAAGGAATAGATTTTATGGATATGCCAACGCAGATAAAGAGATAAGAGAAGATACATCTCCGCAAATCAAAGCCGTCCGATTCCAAAGATCTCGATATCCAACAGTCGAATCTCAGCTACAAACAAGCGCCACAAGTTTAACTCTCAACTCCATTACAAATAATAAAAAAACACGCATCTTTTCAATTCATCAGTTTCGGCGAAGCTAAAAAATGGCCGCCGTCGCCGCGCAGGCCTCCGTCGCCGTCTTCCGTCCGTCGAACCGGTTCTTGACCGGATCGTCCGGTAAGCTCAACCGACAGGTGGCGGTCAAATCAATCGCCACTAACCCACACCAGCCCTTCGCAGTAAAAGCCAAGAAAGGCGAATGGCTGCCCGGGGCAGCCTCGCCGGCGTATCTCAACGGAAGCCTTCCCGGCGACAATGGATTCGACCCGCTGGGCCTCGCCGAGGACCCTGAAAACCTAAAGTGGTTCGTACAAGCCGAGCTCGTCAACGGCCGGTGGGCGATGCTGGGAGTCGCCGGAATGCTCCTCCTGAAGTATTCACCTCCGCCGGAATCATCGACGTGCCCAAGTGGTACGACGCCGGAAAATCGGAGTACTTCGCCTCCTCGTCGACCCTCTTCGTCGTCGAATTCATACTCTTCCACTACGTCGAAATTAGGCGGTGGCAGGACATTAAAAACCAGGCAGCGTAAATCAAGATCCGATTTTTAAGAGCTACAGTTTGCCGCCGAACGAAGTGGGATATCCCGGCGGAATTTTCAACCCTTTGAACTTTGCGCCGACGGTGGAAGCTAAGGAGAAGGAGCTTGCAAACGGTACGCCGTCTATTTCGCCTCTAATAATAGATCGATGAATTGGGTTGAAAATTTAGGGTTTGTGTATTTTTTTATTACAGGGAGATTAGCTATGTTGGCGTTCTTGGGATTCATTGTTCAGCACAATGTGACTGGGAAAGGGCCGTTTGATAACTTATTACAGCACTTATCTGATCCATGGCATAACACAATTATTCAGACGCTTAAGGGCTGAAGTGATGATGAATTCCTTACATTTGTGTCTGGGCTTTGTTTTATATGTTGTAGTAGTGGAAAGACTTCAGTTTGATATGATTTGGATGTTCTATGTTGAGGAACGATGGATCTTGCCTTTATGTACATGAAGTGGAAACAAAATTGAACACCGATAAATCCCATTGGGAAGTTTGAGTTCTGCCAACAAAATTAATATGTTGGGTGTGTCAAACCCTATCCCACACCGACTAGAACAAACAAAATTGATGGGTTTATAAGCTTGTGGGTTCACTCCCTCTATTGCCAATTGGTTTTAGAGAGGAACCCCACAAACTTATACCGGGTTGGGCTTGGGCTGGAATTTGGGCCTGAAAAATCCCTACAAATATGTTAAATGAATCACTTAAAAAATATTGTAGGGAATGTATTTAGGTTGAACTTTGTATTTTGCTTAACTAAATGTGTATTTCTTTTGGTTAACGAGTGGTTTTCAACTCATTATATCTTGGCATGAAATATGATATGTTCTAAGATGACTACTTTATCTAAAACAATAAGCTTATATGTCCTTAGATGATGACGTTCTCTATAAATAAGCTTATATATAGTGGATCATATTTAGTTATATATATATATATATATATATATATATATATATATATTATTTACAACATGATTTGTCACATTTAAATTGATTTTATCGTCTAGACTGATTTCTGTTATATTTAGGTACGTATTTTTTATTTGGTGACTGTGATGATTCGTATTCATGATATCTTGGCTTAAACTCCCTGTATGATATTTTTAATTTCATATTATTAAATTTTCAATAATAGCTAAAAGAAAAAATTTAGATTTTTCTTGTAAGTAGAAATATCAAGACTATCCTTACATAATATAATCTCTATAAGCCTCAACATAATAAAATATAATATAAACCAATATAACCTAAAATTATTGCTTGTGCCCCTCTCTTTTCAAGAACTCCACCAAGGGACCTCTCAATTTATTACTACTCCAACACCTCGTCACCTCAAGGAAAACACATTTCCCATGAGCTTCATCGAAAAAAAACACATACAAATGAGTCGAACTGAAAGTTCCATATCATACAAGCAAAACCCACAAAAAAAAAAAACAAATCGAAATTATTATAATAAAAAAGACTTACACGGATCTTTAGTCGATGGATAACCTATCGAAACCTCGCAATAACCAAAGGTCCTATAAACGAAGTCAAGTGCGTACGACGCATGGTCCTTTGGCGTGTTTGGCTCGAAGCACGAACCACCTTTTGTTTTTTTTTTGTTTTTTATCTCATTGCAGTTATATTTCGAACAAGCGTAGTCCAAGAATGATTGAACCTTGTCCGAAAGGTGCATCTTCGCTAACCCTATACCATATCTTGCCCTTATACTTAGATACTTAAACATCGTCATATATATTATATATATATATTATATATATATATATATATATATATATTTATATATAAGTAGAAATATCAAGACTATCCTTACATAATATAATCTCTATAAGCCTCAACATAATAAAATATAATATAAACCAATATACCTAAAATTATTGCTTGTGCCCCTCTCTTTTCAAGAACTCCACAAAGGGACCTCTCAATTTATTACTACTCCAACACCTCGTCACCTCAAGGAAAAACACATTTCCCATGAGCTTCATCGAAAAAAAACCCATACAAATGAGTCGAACTACCCTATACCATATCTTGCCCTTATACTTAGATACTTAAACATATATATATATATATATATATATATATATATATATATATATATAAGGCCATATTTATAGTCAAAGAAAACAAAGTAAAGTACATAGTAAACATCAATAATTCGCCAAAGAATTCCTTTTACTCTTGTTCTTGCTTGATGAGCTGGCTCACCAAATGTTGGCCGTTCCTTTTTAAAAGATGAATAATAATTTGTCGTTGCTTTATTAAAGTTATCAACTTTACCTCGAAAGTCTTCGTAATTATCCTCACTTTAGAAAGTGGACAAAGTGGTGCATTATTTCTTCTTATCTTTATCTTGAACCTTCTTGGTAATCGCATCTTTGAGGAGATCGATTGCATCATCCACCATAATATTATCCGGATCTTCCGGTTCTTGTCCTTCTCCACCAAGACAAAATTCTTCATCTTTTGACGAAGTCTCATTGAGAAATCCACCGAGGTTCAATACCAAGATTCTTGTGGATGTCTTTCTTCATTAGGTCAAAATAAGCCTGAACAATTTCTTCAGTCTTCATTTTTCCCTTTTGAATGTTCATTCTTCTTGAAATTATTTCAAAAAGACTCGGAAGTTCCCTTTGTCGATGATTATCAATCATCTCCTTGTATTGAGATATTTTCTCGTCGATTTTATCAATTGTCTGCTGGCTTTCATATTCACCAGTAGCAGCCTTTCGTATTATTTTTCCAAAATTTTATATAAAAATTACGTTTAAGACACAGAATTTTCTGTTGGGTATAACCCACTTCTGGAGTCCATCTCCAAATCCATGGAATACTGAAATTCAATATAAAAGTGTAAAGAAGCCATTCCTTCAATATATTCATGTTTATGTGTAGAGTATACATTTTAGATTGTGCTTGATTTCATTAGTTGTCCTTGTAATAGGGGCTTTATTTGTATTAGTCCATAGATTAAGACTAGTTAGATATTTATACCAAGTTTGTTTGGTATAAATAGTTGTACAAACATTGAGCTTAATACAGAAAATTAGAGAATCAATCTGAAAGGCTGCAGAATTCATTTCTAGAGAGAGAAACACACAAAACATCATCTCACTATAGGAATTCTCTCTCGTGTTCTTCATCGAAGGTTTTCGATCGAATTACAATTTAAATCATTCTAATCGATTTCCTTAGAATTCAAGCTTAGGATTGATTGAGTTGATAACTGAGGACCTAACAATTGGTAGCAGAGCAGATTCGTTCTGTTTTGAATCGAAATTGTTAGAATTCGGATCGAATTTCATTTTCTGGAACTGTTCACGCGAAGAACAGTTTTGGCGCGAAAAAGCTTTTCGATCTGAAGTGCCTAATTCTGTGCTTATTTGATCTGATTTTGTTGTTTAAGTGCTCGCATAAGTAGTGTTAATCAATCAGGATTGGATTGGTAGCAATCAGAATCATGATTTGAGTCGAATTTTTGATTCTGTGAGATTACTGTTCATGCGAAAACAGTATGAACGTGTTTTGATTTTCGTCAAATTGAACATTATTTGCGTCAAAACATGTTTAATCTTCTGTTCGTGAATACTCAGTAGCTGATTCCGAGCATATATCTGTAGTTTCATCGATTAATTTCCAGTATTTGCTTGAATCTGTGTTAAAATCGTATTCTGCGTTTAAACAGTGAATTTTAATTTTTCTCGCTAAGTCTTCGATCGAAATTAATTTCTCGATCGAAAGCCTCTGTGCGAGAAATTTTGCTCAATTAGAATACGGATTAGTTACTGAAGTCGCTGTTGTCAAGAACGTGTTTAGAAAAATTTACGAGCGATTTTCGACGAGAATATACTATTTTGACCCCCGCGCAAAACTTTTTCTCTCGAACACTTAGTCGTTCACACATATTTGATTCTCGCCCGTAAAATTTTTCGGTCAACCATTTAGATTTGACTCAGCGAGAACTCCTTAGGGTACTGTACCTCAACGACCAAAATCAATTAAAAGAAATTTTACGCTCGAAAGTTCTGGTCAATCTTTCGAGTCTCTACATTGTGGATTCTGGTCAACAAAATTTTCGACGCTTAAAATTTTCGATCGCAAAACTTCACTTAATAATTTTACGATTGATCTCACTGTTTGCACAATTTCTCAGCGTAAAATTACGTTCAAGTCGAATATTTTCCGCTCGAAAATTTTGAACAGTGCCTGACGCGCGAAAACAGTACCATCTTTTCAAATCGAAGAAATTATTTTCGATCAAACTTTAAAGATTGAATCGAAATTAATTCTCGATCATTTTTTGAATCAAACGCTACTAACAAATTTGCTACTTGTGAAGCTTACTACATCAAAGTTCATTCATCAAAACTAACGAATATCCTACATCAACTCCACAAAAATTAAAAAATCAAGAAGAAGGATGGATGCTTACTCGCTAGAAAATGACAACCGTCCACCAATCTTGCCACGCGGCGAATACACATTATGGCGAAGCCGTTTCCTGAACTTCATAGCTCTAAAAGAACAAGCCGAAAATCTGGGTAACGTAGCCGGTGATGACACGGTTACTCCTCAAATTCCCGCTACTAGGCGACTAAAGGAACCTAGGGAATACACCATCGAGGAAAGGGCCCGTGCAAAGGCAGATCTAATGGCTATGAACACACTTATGCAGGGCATTCCCAACGACATCTATAGACAGATAGACAGCCTCCCAACGGCTAAAGGAATGTGGGATGAATTGCATAGGATGATACAGAGGACGGAAGTTGGCATCAAGGCCAAAAAGGTGAATATTCTCACTGCTTATGACTCCTTCAAAGCAAAGCCAGAGGAGAGTCTATACGATGCATATCAAAGATACCTCCTCTTCTCAATGAGATGAGAAAATAAAGATCTCGAAGACAAACATGGAAACAAATATCAGATTTCTATCCTCTCTGCCCTCGGACTGGAAAAAGATATCCACTCAACTTAGACAAAACAAAGATCTGGAGGAGTTGGATACCCATGCAGTATTTGATAATCTCTCCCAACACGTGGAAGATGTTTGCGAGACTCAGAGAGAGTAGAAGTGCAAGCATGTTGACAACACTGTTGCTCTAGTCTCAGAGAAGCGTGGAACAAAGCCTCGCAAAGAGAAGATCGTGAAGCCTCCTCATCATCCGAGTCAGAAGAAGATTCAGAATCAGATGCCGAGCCAAACATGAAATCACTGGGGAAGCAGTTGGCTTTAATCGGAAAGATGATGAGCAAGAAATACTTTAAGAAAAAGTCCTCATCCTCGGCCAACCGACTTCGGACCTCAAGCTCTAAGAACAAGGAACATGCACCAGAGAGCTCCTAAGTCAAGAACACTAAAGAGCCCAACAAGTGCTTCAACTGTGGCAAGCCTGGTCATTTTGCCCGAGAATGCACTCTTCCAAGAAAAGAGATGCTAATTACTACTCCAAGAAGCTTCAATTCACGAAGCAGAAGAAAGCAGGAGTAGCCCTCATGGCAGAGCAGGATCACTGGCTCGAAGACACATCTAGTTCTGGAGAAGATAATCTTGCCCTCACGGCACGCCTTGATGGACGAAGATGGCGCATCCACCTCATCACAAGAGGTAGACACTTCTTCCACATTATTGACCATGTTAGATTCATATCAGAAACAATATGCTAACATGAAACGTGATCAGAAAAGTATTAAGGAAGTAGAGGATAAACTTTCTAGGTCTCAGGAAAGGATAAATAGTCTCGAATCAGAACTTTGGAGCTCTAGTGCCAAAATAGAAGAACTTACTAAGAGCCTACATTCTAGAGAGACTAGTCAACCTCAATTAGGACAGCATGGCGAAAAGATTAAGGAATTAGAAGATAGACTAGCAAATAATTACAATTGCTTGGTTAGGAATCTCAACGAGAAAGTCACCTTGAATTGTAGGATAACCGAAGCTACCACTAAGATCACTAACTTAGAAGCTCAATTAGAAATATCAAATACTAAGGTTAGTGAGCTTAGTAAAGAACTAGATGCCTGTCAAGCCGCCAAACTGACGGTAGAAAATAATTATGCTCTCCTAGGCGAGGAACGCAAGAAACTATATGCTAAAATTAAGAAATTAGATGATATAGTTACGCGAAGGGGACAATCCGAACAGACGATATTTTTTAACAAGCCCAAGGATATAGAGTTCTATAATCCTATAGAAGGCATAGGTTTCACTAACCCACGAGTTCTACGAAAAAGGAAATATATGATATTAAGCACATGGGTTTAGGAGTAACCTCTCTTAGAGAATTTACTGAATCGACGTACCAAAATAATTTTGATTCATCTATGAGAAAAGCCTCACATGGCCTGAGATTCCCTTTGACTACACTGCGCTAAATGAAAGAGACAGAAATATGAAACCGTCATTAACACCTGTCTCTGACCTATTTCAACTTCCTGACTCTCAACAGTCCTCGAGGAAGTCAAAGACGTTCATTATAAAATTTCTCTCTACATACCTCCTATAATAAAACAGATAGGGAATCTCAAGTTAAATTAGACAAAGAAGAGAGAATTTCGAAGCTGAAAAGAAAAAGTTCTTACAAGAGATGAAAAATCTCAAAGCTTCCTCATCCTCCCAAACTACCTCTCACGCTATACTGCAAAGCGTGAAAATCAAAAAATCACCTTCGAAAGATCAAAAGTGTATTAATAATTCTGTTAAAAGTGCTAAGACTAAAGTTACTTTACCTACGTCTACAGGGAGTGTAGGGCAAGCACTAGAATCGAAGGCGAGAGTGTCTAGTCTTAAGAAGGAGCAAGTAGATTTGAGTATGCTTAAAAATGTTACTCCTTCTGTACGAATAAATGACACTCGTAGAAATAAAAGAGCCATTTCTTCGCTTAGAATAATTGCTTCTACGTGTACTCTTCAGCCCATCACCTTTAAAAGCACCAACTACGAAATAGGCTCTACCTCACAAGCTAAAAATTGTCATTCTGAACCAAATGCCACTAGAAGACTCGTAGAAAACAAGATCCAGCCATAAAGAAAGCTATGGCGCCGTACATGCTTGTACTCACCTAAGGTATCCCGTAAAGATTGAGTCCCCCAAGCACCTTAGGAGATTATCAAAGAAAAGATCTTTTCCTCAGTCAAGCCTACCAAAGCATTTGTGCGTGCTGAAATTAACCTTCCCTGCAAGGTTCAACCCAAATGGGTTCCTGAATCTCCGCCTAGGACGACAAAAGCCAAAAAGGCCAAGTCACCTGAAGAGGCAACACCCAAAACCACTTCTACGAAAGTGATATGGGTTATTAGAACTCCCTCAAGTAATAATTTAGGAATCATATCTGAACCTAAAATTAAATCTGCTAATCTGAGAGGACCCATGATTAAATGGGTACCTAAAGCTCTCTAACTTGTTTTTACAGATCCATCATGTGTGGTATCTCGACTCTGGTTGCTCCACACACATGACTGGAAAACAAGAGCTGCTGAGCAACAACAAAGACCGACCAAACGGCAAAGTCAGATTTGGAAACAATGACTCAGCTCCCATTCTTGGATGTGGGGACATTAGTTTGGACAATCTGACAATAAAAGATGTCTCTTATGTTGAAGGCCTCCGCCATAACTAGTTCAGCATAGGCCAATTCTGTGATAAGGGATTTCAAGTGGTCTTTCACGCTGACCGGTGCATAATTTTGGACAGTCAGGACACAGAACTCCTCTATGGACTTCGGAAATCCAACCTTTACACGATCAACCTGACGTCCGTGCGACCCTCGACAGCTGTATGCCTCATCTCTCAGATTGATTTACAGAGGAACAGCTTATGGCATCAACGACTGTCTCATCTGAATATGAAAGCTCTCCAACGCCTTTCTACGAAAAAGTGGTTCACGGTCTTCCAGCTATACTATACAAAAGGAGCATCAATGTTCGGCATGTCAATTAGGAAAGATGAAGCGAGCGTCTCATCATGTCAAGATAATTGCGTCTACCTCTCGACCATTGGAACTAATCCACATGGACCTCTGTGGGCCAATGCAAACACAGAGTATCAATGGACGCAAGTACGTGCTAGTGATCGTCGATGATTTCTCTCGCTACACTTGGACAATGTTCCTCCGAACCAAAGATGAGACATGGGACTTGATTATCAACTTTGTGAACACTACTCAAAATCTGCTGCAATAGACAATTCAAGTTATTCGTACAGACAACGGCACTGAGTTCAAGAATAAACATCTCAGTGAGTTTTATCAGAAGCTTGGAATTAGTCAACAATTCTCAGCCGCAAAAACGCCTCAACAAAATGGGGTCGTTGAAAGGAAAAATAGAACCCTAGTGGAAGCCGCTCGTACAATGCTGATCCATTCCGGACTTCCACACTTTCTTTGGGCTGAAGCAGTTAATACCGCCTGTTTTACCCAAAACAGGACGGTGGTTCACAAACGGTTCAACAAGACTCCGTACGAGATTGTCAATAACAGAGTGCCCAACATCTCATTCCTTAAAGTCTTCGGATGCAAGTGCTTTGTGGCGAACGACAGAGAGCACCGTGCTAAGTTCGACCCTAAAGCATTCGAGGCAACTTTCGTCGGGTATTCTACAACATCAAAAGCGTACAGAGTATACATAACGTCCAACCGAACAATTAAGGAAAGCTATAATGTCACTTTCCACGAAGTGGCAGATATGGCTACTGAACACATCAGTTCAGGACCCATGCTAAACCCGTTGGCTTCTGAAGACAACATCTCAGAACCCGTACTCACTGGTGTGTTGGAACAAAACCAACAGGAGATGGCAACAAATCAGCAATCACCGCCAGATGAAGCTCTGAGACTTGTGTTAGAAGACTTGGATTCCCTCTTTGAGCCATTACATCCGCCAGTTAATGCCAACCATACACCCGACGAGGCCGATGTACCAAGTTCTTCAACTGTCCCTACCTCACCCGATTCAGTTTGCCACAGAATAATAAAGAACCTATCATGAGTGTTGAGGAAGAATCATCAGAGTCGCTCCCTCCAAATGCTGATTTGCAACTTCCTCACACAAATGAACAATCGGAGATCATTGGAAATCTAGATCCACAAATGGCTGATGCATCTTCTTCAGCCTTGCCACATGAGCGCAAGTGGACTAAAGCCCACCCGGTTGATCAGATAATTGCCGATCCTTCGAGTGGAGTAAGGACATGACATCAACACAGTCTTTTCAGCTGCTTCTTAAGCCAAAACGAGCCTACTAAGGTAGCAGACGCACTTCAAGACCCAGATTGGATAATTGCAATGCAAGAGGAAATCAACCAATTCGAACGTCTTCAAGTATGGAAATTAGTACCCCGCCCGCATGGGAAAACTATCATCGAAACAAAATGGATATTCGAGAACAAAAAGAATGAAGATGGCGAAGTGATTAGGAACAAGGCACGATTAATTGCAAAGGGATACAATCAACAGGATGGTATTGACTACGACGAAACATATGCTCCTGTTGCCCGGATTGAAGCCATTCGTCTCTTATTGGCTTATGCGGCTCACAAGGACTTCAAGGTCTATCAAATGGACGTTAAAACCGCCTTCCTCAACGGCATACTTAAAGAAGAAGTCTATGTCGCTCAACCAGACGGCTTCGTTGATCAAGAACATCCCGATCACGTCTATCGATTGGAAAAGCTCTTTACGGACTAAAACAAGCCCCACGTGCTTGGTATGATGTCTTGAGTGACTTCCTCGTAAAATCTTGATTTATTCGAGGAACAATCGATACGACGCTCTTCATCAAATGGCAAGACAAGGATTTGATGGTCGTTCAAGTCTACGTCGACGACATCATTTTCGGTTCAACAAATCCACGGCTTTGCAAGAAGTTTGGGAGATCTCATGAAGAGTAAGTTCGAAATGAGCCACATGGGAGAGATGCAATTCTTCCTAGGACTTCAAGTCAGGCAGCTCGAAGATGGTTTATTTATCAGTCAAACGAAATACATTAAGGACATCCTGAAAAGGTTCCATCAAGATCAGAGCAAGCCTCTCAGCACTCCCATGTCCACAAGCTGCAAGTTGGATGCCGATCTCACAGGAAAAGAGGTCGACATCACACTCTATCGCAGTATAATTGGATCTCTTCTCTACCTCACTTCTAGTCGGCCGGATAACGTGTTTGCCACTTGTCTCTGTGCCCGATTTCAAGCCGATCCCAAAGAATCCCACATGCTCGCGGTGAAGCGTATACTTCGCTACCTTAAGGGCACAACTACCCTAGGACTATGGTATCCTAAAGGTACGAACTTCAAACTTATCGGCTTTACTGACGCTGATTATGCAGGTTGCCGAATGGACAGGAAAAGCACCTCCGGTGGCGCTCATTTTCTAGGCGAAAAGCTAGTCTGCTGGTCATCCAAAAAGCAAAACTGCGTCTCAACTTCGACGGCTGAGGCTGAATACGTCGCAGCCGCCAGCTGTTGCTCTCAGATGCTATGGATGCAGACCCAGCTTCACGATTATGGGTACAATTTAAATAATATACCCATATATAGTGATAGTCAAAGTGCCATTGCGATTACATGCAATCCCTTTCACCATTCACGCACGAAACACATAGACATTAGATATCATTTTATTAAAGATCACGTCGAAAAAGGCACAATTGAAATGTACTTTGTGAACACGGAATATCAACTAGCCGACATTTCACCAAGGCATTGGATGAAAAACGATTCCAATTCCTTGTCGGTAAATTAGGCATGTTGAATCTCCCGTGATGTGTGCATTACCTGATCTTTTGTGCTATTAGATGCTCTATTCTATGTGTTTTCTATGCTTACATGTTTTATCTTGCGTGAATATAATAAAAAAATAATATAATAAATACTATACATATACCTATAATATAGGGGGATGACGAAATCTTTAGGATGCTCGATCTACGTCACAATTAGATTTTCCTGGCATGCGACTGATTGCTTACTTAAATTTTGTCAGTCTAAGTCGCATTCTTGTGTCCAAAGCTCAGATAGTTTGCTCCACTAGACACAAAGCCACTTTACATAAGTGAGAATTCTGGCCTGTTATTTTTCCTTGCTATTGATTTATTCTTGAGCGAGTCACACATCAATTGCTTGTCTTAACTAGTGATTCTTGGCTTCATACTCGTCTTTCGTTAGATCCTTAGGAAAATGATTAGAGCACTTAGGAAATTCCTCACTTGGCCTTAAATATAGAAAATCTCAATCCTTTCATACAACCTTTAGTCATCCATTTTGAGCCTTCTCCAATATTCTTTTCTTCACTTGAAAATCCTTTGAGCCTTCAACCGTCACCTAAGTCTTCGATGGGATATTCAATCGAGAAAAGGAGAGGGAGAAAAAGAGACGACAAAGAAAAAGATGACAAAAGAAGGTGGAGAAAGCACACGAGGAATGCTCAACGCACAAAAAGCAGTCCAAAAGAACCTATCCCTCGACATCACAATCTCATATCACTAGGAGGGGACATGGATCTTGCTGCGAACTTCTCCATCGATAATCTCGTAGACTCGTCAGAACGGCTGGAAAGAGGAGCACCACGAAGTGAACTTCTCCAACGATAATCTGGTCTTATATCGAGACAACGAGAAGAGGAGCGCGCCTTGGGTTCGAATTCTATAACTGCGAACTTCTTCAAATTGATAATCTCTGAAACCTCACTAGGATTAAGAGAAAATGAGCGCAGTATCGGCCCGAGAACTAACAAGAAGAACTTCGCCTTAGATAATCTCTCAGCCTCGTAGAGAAGCAGAGCTTCAGCTTGAGCAAGTGCAGAATGAGACAAAGAAAGGATAAGAACAACAAACAATAAAAGGAAAAACGCCTAAAAGAAGGAGAACGGCGAAGAAGAGGAAGAAGATTCTTAGTCCACAATCCCAAAACTATCATTCCCTTCTTAGTCAGAGCCAAAATAAAACCCTTCACAGTCTCTATGATTCCACATCGACGATCTCTCGCAAAGGTGAAATGATTAAAAACGCCTCGATTACAGGTAAATTGACTTAAGATTGCTTGTGTTGACTTGAGTGATATATATAATCATCCCAAGGCAAAAATAATTGAGTGCTAGAGTGAACCCAGTGAGAGTTGTCGAAATGGATCATTCTATGAACTTAGGACTCTTTTAGTTTGACGACATGACTTGACAATTTGTGATTTTTTTCAAGTGTCTTGTGAAATTTAGGCGTAACAATGATTGTAGTAAAATAATCTGACCCCATACTAATAATACTATTAATATATACAATTAAAATAATAATAATAATAATAAAAATAATAAAATAAATAAAAAAATTATATATATATATATATATAAGTCGCACATTTTGAATGCATGTTTAACTTGCATTGGTACGGAATTGATTAAAATGCGACTTTACTTGTTTATGCTCATACCCTCCCGCAACATTTTGAATACATGATTTGGGGACCATGTATCTAGGTGAAATTGCCTAAATTGCGTATAATAATGATTGTTACTTGTATTGATTTGCTTACTTACGTGATAAATCGATACATGTGCACTATTTGAGGAGGAGCATTTACAATGATTTCATGTTTTGAGCTCCAAATATTTTTGATGTTCTTTTCTTTAAGTGTTGCAGAAATTTTCATTCTAGAATTGCTTTGGTCAATGCTTAAATAAGGAGGACCTCACAAAATTTCACGATCGTGAGCTCAAGACATTGATAAAACAATACAGGGGGAGCCTTAGTAGATCAATTACTTCTTGATTAACTCTAATATTCTCGACATTTTGCTCTAAGTAATGCAGATTATCGAAGATCAATTTCGGAGCCGGATATCACTTCTTCGAAAATACAGGGAGTTAATTGCATTTTCGTTTATAATTAGAAGGAGTAATTCTGTGGTTAATTCTTAAAATTTAGGATCAATATGAAATATTAAGGTAAACTTACTATCGAGAAATACAGGCGAATTTGCAATTTTCGATCGCAGTTTCCGAGCGCAAATTAATTTGGGACCAAATTGCAATTTTCGCCTTCATATTGTCGAGTGAAAATTAAACAGGAACCAAAAAGATTTTCGATCGAAATTGTCGAGCGAAAATTGAACAGTAGCCAAATCAAAATTCTCGATCGTAAGTTTCTCGATCATAAACAGTAACGGGCTTAATTCTCCAAGTATCGTAAACGTCTAATCAGCCCAAATTAAACGAAATCATTAGTTTGCAGTCGAAAATCCCTATATACACGCAAAACCCTCGATCGCAAAATTCAACAGTCAAAATTTCTCGCGAAAAACTTTTCTCTCAAAAGACGAAAGTAAAATCCTCAAAATCCGTCGATTTTTCAACTAATTTTCGTCTTTTAAAGGTAGATTTGACTTCCTTTAGGATTTTTTGTGCATTTAAACTAGATTGCGTCTGTATTCTGGAATATTTCGCATGATTCTTTGATTATTTCTCGACTGTTCATACTCTGAGAACTCGAAACCCTCCTTAGCAGTATATTACACCTTATTCTAAGTATAATCTGGGTTAAAAACTGCATAATAGCCTAGTTTCGATGTTTCTTGATCATTTTGAGTGAATATAACTTTGATTTTCTGCGTTAATAGTGTTCGATGAAAGTTAGGACTGAACTGGAGTTTAAAGGTTTAAATGCATCGAAGAACTTTTTCGTTCGCAAACAGTGAAAATTGAAATTCGATTTGATTAAGTCACTGTTTGAATCGTAAAAGATTCGATCGCAAATAGTTTCAAGTTAGTCACTACGATAAATAACGCTGATTGAAAAATATTTACTATCAAGAAACACAATTTTGATTTTATGCGAGCGAAATATTACTGAGAGGAATAGATAAAATAGATGCAATGTCTTTAAAAATTTCGAGCGCAAACTTACATTCGAAAATTTCGATATCAATTTTGTTCTCGGTCGAAAATTTTAGCGGCGATAAAATTAATTTTCGACGATAAAATTTTCTTGATCGTAAAATTTCACAGCGAAAAACCTGTTGAGAATTGAAATACTTTCTCGCTCGTTAATTTTCATAGCGAAAATTTTAATCACGCGTGGAAAAATTTCTCGATCGTAAATTACTTGGAAATCTAATTTCTCGATCGTAAATTTACACGGAAATTTTCTCGATCGTAAAATTTCTCGGCTACAGTTTCGCATCTTGTGTTCAAACACTTAGAAATTTTCTAAGTCCTTACTTTCTCTGTAGCTTTCAATAGCGAATAAAATTTTCGATCGCTAAAATAAACAGATATCTTGATTTAAAATCAGCACTTAGGATATTAAATTGATATTTCAATTTTACGTGCGAAAAATTTCACGGAGTGAACAGTGGCTCTAAACACTTAGAAAATTTTCGACAAAATTTTCATATGACTCTTATTCGTAGGTCGAAATATCATTTTTCACTCTCGTATACCTATGTGCCAATCCATACATTCTTCAAATTAATTTCGACTCAAATTTTTTGACTAATGAATTACATTTCTTATA
Organism: Craterostigma plantagineum; assembly: GCA_027422505.1. Classification (NCBI taxonomy): domain Eukaryota; kingdom Viridiplantae; phylum Streptophyta; class Magnoliopsida; order Lamiales; family Linderniaceae; genus Craterostigma; species Craterostigma plantagineum. The sequence goes on from JAPQWV010003957.1 coordinate 21,196, forward strand.
TGAATTCAGATGGATCACTACCCCACATATAATCACATCTACGAGAAGGCCTTATATCTCAACGTCCACGACACGAACTTCCATTAGACCTGACCACCTTTCGGTGTCCAGACGACATTATTGTGTCCATCCTGCAAGGCCATCCACTATGGCATGCACTAACAGTGATGGCATCAGTGCCGATGGTCTACCTCCAGCAGTTTTGGGGGATGATCAAGAGCATCATCTTGGACGGGGCATGCCACTTTACCACGGTTGTAGGGACGAGACACATCTTCATGGGCAAGAACGAGTTCAGAGTTCTCCTCGACCTCCCTCACAGCCAAAACTACGACCCCCTCCCATCAGTGCAGAACTGATGAATAATTTCCTCCAGATGGGGTACCGTCCGCCGCTCACCAAGCTAGCTCAGATGCAGAGCAACGGGATTCCCATCCAAGGAAGACACTATTCGGGATTATCAACAAGTGTCTATCCCCGAAGCACGCCGGCTTCGACAAAGGCAACGGCCACATCCTCCGGATATTTCACGGAGTCGTGTTCTCGCGGAATTACGATTTCGCTCAACTGATCTGGAACGACCTCGCAGAGCAGATCAGACAAAAAGAGAACAAAAGGTCCAAGAACGTGCCGTATGCGAGATGGTTCTCCGTCATCATCCGCCAACAAATGGAGATGTACGTGCAGAATGTTCCTCGCTTGCCTCCGGAAGGAAACTATCAGCCACCCAGGCTCAAGTTCTTCCACAACCCGAAACTAACGGAATTGGACCAGCCATCAATGGCCATACCGTTCGAGTTGCTACGTCTCACCGACCCCACGGGAGACATTTATAGAGCATACTGCCGGGGAATCATCTGACGGAACAGATGATTAGAGGGCCCCCGACAGACTTCGCTGTTAGCCCTCAACAACAACAGCCTAGTCCTGAAGACACGATGATTGATGTAGTGGCTCAGGAACTAGAGCTGGAGCCTCCAACTCACGAGGAGCCAATGCCTGACTTAGATGCCACGCTGATCGATGCTGTGGCGGCAGAGTTGGAACAAGAGGCTCCAGCAGAAACGCTTCAAGTGGAAGTGCCCATACATGTTGGCGTGCTTGAAGAGCCTATTGAGAAGGTTCCTCTACAAGAAGCACAGCCCGAGGCAGAAATGGGGCAAAGCTCTCTTTCACAAGTGACGGAACAGGCTCGTGAGGACATTGAGCGAGAACCTTCTCCTCATACAGCCACCTCATCAGACACGGAGTCCGATGAGGAGATCAGATTGATAGGGCGGACTCCCAGACGACTTAACATACAACTCGAGTCCCTTTTCCCCACAGTCACTGAACAATCAGACACAGCGCAAACCATCACTACAAGTGTTGCGGACTCTTCATCGCTCAATCTTGAGCCGCAACACAGCCTACCGGTGTCTGGTTCGCAGGCCCAACCCGAGCCTGCCGAAACACCCATAGAGGAGAATCTTCAAGATTCAACTCGAGGATTGGTGGAAGTCTCGAAGAGTCACAACCTCAAGTGACTCTGAGCCAACCTGAGGAGCCGGTGTTAGCTCTAGGGTTGATAACAGGCGACATCAGTCGTCCTGGACCATCCACAACGGTGGCGTCCGCTCCGTCTGTGACAGAAGATCGACTTCAGGCCTCTCTCACTAACGCGCTGAAGGATTTTGAAGACAAAATCATGGAGAGCGTGCGAAATGCCATCGAGACGTCCCGCCAAGATCGTGGGAAAGCACCCGTCTCGGAGCCGTCTTCGTCACAACCTATCCTCACACCCATTCAACTCATAATATCCACACAAACACCAACACCCATCCTCAACCACAACCTAATAAATCATGCCACAGTACCCATCAGCGAACTCCACTCAATTCTGGTCGCCAGGCTGTTGGAATTGACCACACGAACGCCGGAAGAAGAAGATCTCTTCCACCTTCTCGTGAATCGTCCTGACCCATCAGAAACGTGCCGCGGCCAAGGCTCCCACTCCAAACGCCGACATGACGATCCAGACGATCAGGGTCGTCCTGAGGGAAGAAGAGGCTAAGGATAATCACAAGGGGTCAGAGACAGAACCCTGGCGCGACTCAAACAAGTCAAGGAGTCGCTGGAACCTCACAACCCACCACCCAAACAACCACCACCACCGCCGCACCACTCTAACCCAAATAGGCCCACCAACCTTTCATATAAGGACGCCTCCGCCCACACCACCGATCTTCACAAGCCCCTTGCTTCTGGAAGAAGAAGCAAGCGCTGCCATGCTCGTCGCCTTAGCGCAGACTCAGGCAACTCCCTCTATTGCTCCAGACCAACCGGGACCATCCGGACATGGCATCAACCCACACGAGGTCCTAGAAAAATACATATTCAAAGGACAGTGGATGACCCATTCCATGCCCGAGGAGCATCAAAGACGAAGAACTTCAGGAAGGTGTAGACCATGAACAAGATCCTACAGGGCTTTCAGAGCTGATCACGCAACGAGCGGTTTCCCCCACAAGACAAATGCCAGGGGACCGTTCGGATCGACACGCCGTGGGAGAACATTCGAATAGGAATCCCATTCCTTGAAGAAGTTCGCGAAAACATTTGGAGGTCACCGGACAGAGTTAAGAAGCCGAACGAGTTCGAGCTGAGAGGGATCTCTCACTGGGAACAGCAGAAGCGAACGACCTTCAGAGGCTCTGGAGAGCAACATGAAGAAGGTCAACATGACCGCTCCGCTCAACAAAGGACCTGAGATCGAAGGGCTTCCAACAATCACGTGCACATCAGCTCAGTCTTAGGCATCTCCTACCACAATCCGATCGCGAAGAAGACTAGGATGATGCTGAAGAGTGAGATACACAAATTCTGTGATGGGACGCTCAAGGTCATCAGGAGAAATATAGAGCAGAGGTTGGAAGAAATCAACCGAGAGACAATGTGAGGATCCACCGGTTCGTGAGAGAACAGCCGCTCCTAATGGAACTCCTAGAAGATATCGAGGAGCGACTGGAGCTGAGGAACACGCTCAGGAACTTTGAGCATGCGCTGGACTTGCGCAGATCATACTATGCCCGACGAGGACAAACAGCGCCGGAGACGCAATCAAGCACAAAGGGGGAGATTGTAGAGTATACATTTTAGATTGTGCTTGATTTCATTAGTTGTCCTTGTAATTAGGGCTTTATTTGTATTAGTCCATAGATTAGGACTAGTTAGATATAAGTTTGTTTGGTATAAATAGTTGTACAAACATTGAGCTTAATACAGAAAATTAGAGAATCAAACCGAAAGGCTGCAGAAACTCATTTCTAGAGAGAGAAACACACAAAACATCATCTCACTAGAGGAATTCTCTCTCGTGTTCTTCATCGAAGGTTTTCGATCGAATTACAATTTAAATCATTATAATCTATTTCCTTAGAATTCAAGCTTATGATTGATTGAGTTGATAACTGAGGACCTAACATTATGCTCCGCTTCTATTAGACTCGAAGATATTTTAACCCATTCTTGATATAGTCCAAAGAAAGGTTCTTTAAGGATTTCAATTGAGGCTCTATAAGAAAGCCACCATTGATAAAACCAATTAGGGATTTCGGACTTATAAACATCCGCACAAATTTTAATCCACCAAGAATATGATATAAAAACACTTTATAAAAGGCATCGATATACTCGTAATAATTGAATTTAGTTAGAGTTTTTAACTCAGGATGAAATATTCTCTATCCTTTAAAGGGTTAATAACCCATTTTCAGGCGAAATAATTTGCTTGAAATTAATTTTACTAAAGGTATAACCTTTTTTCAAAGCAGGTTGAGAATTTTCCGCACTGAAATGATCAAAATCACACGTTCCTGTGGATTTAAGAATATTTTCATAATTATAGCGATTTTTATAAAACGTGGCAGCATATGATGCTTTTTCTAAGTACCTTGACATTAAAGTCCAAGGTTCATCAGACCATTTTAGATCTTTAAATTCTAGTAACAAACCTCAGTATGAGAAATTTCTCATAATCAACTTCATCTTCTTCTTCCGCAATTATTTTAGCGTAAGAAGTTCCTTCATTAAAGGACTTAGCTTTCTGCTTTTTAAATTCAAGGAATTCTTATACTCTTCACCACTCAAGCTATTACTTGAAGAAGCTGAGAGATTTTCCTTAATGAGCTTTTTATTGCCCATTTGAGCAATAACATTTTTGCACCTCTTCCACCTCTATTAGAGGGGAAATTTCTCCCATATTGGGACATATCTGCAAAATTCATGAAAGATATTCACGAGTTAGATAATCAGGAAGACTATTATCACTCCCTTTTTTATAAATTATTTCAAAATCGAATGGGGCTAAATGAGCCTGCCATCTCGCAAACATTTGTTTAGAGACATCGTGTTTAAAATCTTTTTGAAACATAAATTTTGCAGCTTGACAATCTGTTTTTATTAAAAACTTCTGATTATATAAATCATCCTGGAATTTAAGGACGCACTTAACAATAGCAAGTACTTCTCTAGCTATAGTAGCATAATTTTTCTGAGCATTATTCCATTCCCCTGATGGAATCTAACTAAGTATTATTTCTTATCTTCTGGAGAAACTTGTTTTGAGATTCCTCCAAAACCTAATCAGACGCATCAGTCTCTATAATTTTTTGCCAATTAGGATTAACAAGCATAAGTATAAATGTGTGACTTTATTCTTAATTTTCTTAACTGCTTCAGTGTGAGTATTTGTCCACTGGCAAGGTATCTTTTTAACCTATCGTATAAAATAGATGTATCAATAGCAAGATTTTTATAGTAAGGAGAAATGTAATTAAGACTCCCTAAAATCTCTGAAGCTGAGTTTCAAGAATTTGGTCTGGAAATTTAGATGCAAACTCAATACTCCTATTAATTGGATTAACATTACTTTTTCAATGGTATGACCTAGAAATCGAACTTTAGTTTGAAATAAAACCATTTTTGGACTTGATATAACCAATCGATTTTGAATAATAATTTTCTTAAAAATATCAAGATGTTTAAAATGAGTTCGATATCTTTAGAAAAGATTAAAATGTCATCAATATAAACGTTAATAAAATTACTATAAGGAATAAAATATCGTTCATAATATTTTGAAATTCAGAAGGAGCATTTTTTAAACCAAAAAGCATAACATTCCATTCAAATTGTCCAATTGGACTGTAAAAGCAGTTTTATATCTATCTTTCTCAGCAACTTGAATTTGCCAAAAACCTGATTTTCAATCAAATTTTGAAATATAATGGCATTAAATAATCTATCTAAAAGATCTTTTTTATTCAGAATAGGATACCTAATCCATTTTAAAACCTTATTTAATGGTTTATAATTAATAACTAACATGGGTGCTCCCCTTTCCTTTTCGGCATGATTATTAACATAAAAGGCACTGCAAAACCAAGGTGATTTTGAAGTTTTATTAAACCTTTCTGTACTAAAGAAGTTATTTCTTTTTTGCATAATTCTAATAATTCAGAATTCATTTGACAGGAACGAGCTTAAGTGGGAATATTTTTCTCACTAAAATCATCTTCATAGGGTAAATAAACTATATGCTTCTTTCTATTCCAAAAAGCTTAGGAAGATCGTTACATATTTGCAACGTAAATTCGTTATGTAATAATTTAATTTTTTCTTGTAACTTAGGATTTTGGAGTTTATCCTCAATCGTAAGTATACTAATTTCTTGCTTAAGGTAATTTACCTGATTTTCTTTGCTTTAATAAGAATAGAATCCTTAATTTCATTAAGAATTCTTGAGGGTTCAGTAATGATTCAAAGTGTACTTCTTTATTTTCGAAGCTTCCTTTAAATCCATATTCATCAATGTTCCTAATGGTTTGTATTTTCCTAAGGAATGGAGTACCAAGAATTACTTGGTTCATAATATTATTGACGAGCAAGAATGATGTAAGAATACAGACCTTATTTTAAAAATAAAGGCCTTAGGAATTTTGTAATTAATTTGCAATTTTTCTCCGCTTGCAGAGCTAAGAGAATGGGTTGTTTTGTGGAAATATTGGGTAGGAATTATTCCTTCTTGGATGCAGTTTAAATTTGCTCCACTATCAATTAACGCAATAAGATTCTTTTGAAAATTTCCGTCAATTAGTAATGATATTTTTACTAACCATTTTTTAGAAGTGATTACTTCTAAAATTGAAAGATAATTATTATTTCAACATTTCTGAAATATTTAGTAAATTCTTCAACAATTTTTTCCTTTTTCTAATTAGAAAATCGTCTTTCTAAGTCTATATGACTTAATTTTAGATTTTTAATCTCAATTTTAAATTAAAATTTCTTATATTAAATCTTTAACATTAGTGGGAGATTCATATTTATTAAATTTTTATATGAAGTAATTTCATTACTTCGGACATTCTGTAAGGTTCAGATTTAGGAATAACTTCTTTAGAAGAGAAGTTTCTTCCTCTTTTTGAATTATTCTTTTTACAATTAGATTTTTTCAATCTGGATCATCTGTTTCTTTTAATATTTCGAGAAGATTATCGTCAAGAACATTGACTTCTTGAAATTGGGATATAATTTGATATAAATTGTTATCTTCTAATTCAGATTCTGAGCTATCTAATTTCTTAGAGCAAGGTTGTCCTATTTGACAATTTTGGCATTCATAAGATTCTGACGACGAGATTTCTTCGATGATATTATTATCCCATCGATTGAAGAATATTCTGATTCACTAGATTCTAAAAGAATTTTGATAATGTTTATTTTAATTCATTATCGACTTCTAAACTATTAATTTTCTTTTTGATCGATCAGGTATTGGCTTTATGACCTACTTTTCCACATTTTCGACGATAATTGGGGGAAGTTTATTTTTGTATTGAGAATTTTTATTATCTTTTGAGAATTTTGTTCTCTTCTTTTAAATTTTCGATTTTTTCTTCTTCGTATTGTTTAGAAGAATATTTTTTTTAGCTTTATGTTCTTTACGAGATTTACTCGTAGAAGGATTTTCCATGCCAAATTGGCCACATAATTCTCCTAATTGTTTCTTTTCATCTAGAGAATGTCACTTGACTTGTTTATTTAATTTTATTTCGTTAAATAGGGCTAAACCTTCTTGTATACAAGTTCCTATAAGTTTACCGTGGGTATAGGAGTTATAATCAATACTCTATTCTCCTTTCCTAAGGTTATTCCTTACTCTTTCTGCAAAGAGTGAAGGTAGGCCATCTATAAGTTTAGATTTCCAACGAGTGCTATTCGACTCAGGGAGTTCCATAACTGTACTAAGAAAGGTATCTTCATACCATCTAAAGGATGTAAGAGTTTTACAACTAAGATTTTTGGAGAAGAGTTCTGATATTTTCAGAATTATCAGACCATCGGCCTGTGAATGTTCTATATATTTACGCATAATGTATAAACGACGTTTTCGACGATTTTGTCGTTTTTCTTTTTTCATTTGCTCTTGTGGAGTTAATAATTATCCACCAACCTTTTAACTGACCAGTAAAGCAAGCAACGATCATTTTAGCAACAACTCTATCACTATTATGATTAGCTTTGCAAATTGTGCTATACATTAACATTCTATGAATCATGTTAAAATTTGTCTCTCGGTATAACAGTCTAAATTCCACTCATATATACTTCTACCACATACGAATTATTGAGTGTAAATTCTTGTTCTTCGAACAATACGTCTTGAGGAGTTGGCCTAGGGTAATAATATTTACTTTGAATTGGCCTACTAGCATATTTGTATGCTTGAGTTTATTAATTTCTTCATTAAATGTGTTCTGAATATTATCGGAATTTTCAAGTCGATCTTCAAATTCTTCACTTAAAGTATTAATCTTAAGATTTTTTCAGCTTTTCTTCAAGTAAATTTTCAATATGAGAAATCGATTTTAATTTAAAATCAGTAATTTCAGGAGGAGGCTGAACACTCGGAGAAGCTTTATTAACTGTTCCAAGTTCGATTTATCTTTTAAAAGATGGTTTTAATATCTTTTACTGAAGACGAATTCTTCAATATTTTCCTTTGGTAAAGAGATTTGTTCTCCTAAAACAATAACATACATATTTGTGTAATTTTGTTGTTTTAAAAGACAATTTATGATTTATAGTGACATTAAGTGTTTCGTTTTCAAATAATTTTTGAAAAGCATTAAAATATCTAATTTTATTTTCTTTTTCCATTTGGAAACTAGTTTGAGGATGATATATTGAATTAAGATTTTCCCCCGTTGAAAGCTTATAATTTCTTTCAAGAACTGTAACATATTTTAAAATATTTTTCCAAAAACCAAGGAATAAAGGGTAACATTTCATTTTGTTTTGATAAATCATTATTAAAATATTCTTAAATATTTTTATCTTCTTTATTAAAGCTTTCAAAAAACCATTTTCTAAAAAGTTCCCATTTGGGTTGAAAGAATTCCTGTTGAATTTTCTTTCTTGCCGGTGAACCGGACTAAAATCTATTTTGGATTTTAAACCCATTAAACATGAAAATCCACTTCTGACTCGGTTATTTCCTCGTCTTGATTTTAAAAACTCTGTGAACTATATTATCAGAATTAATTCTTAATTCTTCTGCCTTATTTTGTAGGTAATCACTAGAGGTTGATTCCCTAATTTGAGAGGTCGGAGCTCTAAAATGAGACCTTATCAAATAATCACATGGTGATATATGATAATGAGAAGAAGCCGATCTAGTCATCTAGATTTAGGAGTTTTGATAGATCTTTGATTTTGTTCAAATTGTATTTGAACAGTTCCATCTGTTGTTTGTATTATTTGAGTAGGATTATTTTTAATTTTGGGTTGAGGAGGCATAACTCTTTCGATTATCCAATTTTCAGGGAATTGTATTTCTTCCCATTTTATGGATCTTCGAGTTGTAATATTAGATCTACTAAAATTAGTTTCTATTAGAACAGTTCGTTGATGGTTTATCAACGATTTTACACTGAGGATTAAGTGTATATGAAGGCTTATAATAAATCCTATAACAGATACAAATTACTTTCGATCCAGGAGCGTAATTATATCCGTGAGTTTTGACATTAATGTCAAAGCATCCAATTATTGACATCAGTCAATTATAATTGGAGATTAGGATAGACATAAAAATAAACTGGACCGTGAGCAAGAAGACTGAATTATTCCCATAGTTTCCAGTCGAGATTTTTACCATCTCTAAGAGCTGCTATAAAACTCTCAGGTAAACCTTCTAAAGTCAAAGGCTTAAAGGCTACCTGTACTAACCCGATATGAATAAACTTATGATTTATTCTATATTTTTCTAAGTCTCAATTACTTAGAAGTCTAATAACCATATCTTCATTATTTAAAGAAATTGTTTCTTCAGTAGTTTTTACTACCTGTTTTAAGCCTAATTTCTCGAAAGTTCCTATTTCATTGATGATTTTATAGTCTATCTTAGGAATTGTCCAACGATTCAATTTATCTAAATCTTGAGGAATATCATACTCTCTTCAATACTGTTTTAACAGTATCTTTTCGTCTCATTAAATTCATTTGATAAAGACCGTTAAACAACACCCCAACTTCTTAATACCCCCACCATGGCTCTGATACCATACGGAGAGGATCTTTACAAAATTTTAAAATTTTACAAAAACAAATGATACATGGCTTTGCCAACATATCGAACCATGGAAATGGTACTTGGCGTTGTTAAACCTATCAATCATCAGTTATCAAGCTGTAAACAGTTGATCCCGTTCGGACCAAAGGTAGTCCAGCCTATATACCATAATCAGAATCTCGTTCAAAGGCAGTCTAGCCAATATACCAAATAGTAAAACCAAAATAAAAATTATTTTTACGATCGTTAGAATTAAAATCGTCGAATACAAGGAATTTACATAATAAAATTTTCATTCAATTAATTCTATCGGTAACACCATCGCCCTCAAACGCCTTTCTAACGGCAACACGGGCTTGCCAAGAGCCGATACTGAATTAATCAAAATCAAATTTTATTACAACCTTTATTCAAAATTTAATCCTTTCAATTTTTTAATAAAATATTAAATACATCAATTAATATATATATATAATATGATAAAAACCATGAATAAAGTATTAAGGCATCTTGGTGTAGTTTAATGATGAAATTAGCCTTCCATTAAGGCTAACGAGACAAAAGATAAATATGTAAAACAAAAACAAAGACTTACTTGAAAGATGAATCGTACAAGAAACTTCAACTTTTATCGCTTAAAATATTTTACAACGGAGAAGGAATTACAACGAAGGGAAAGAGAGAGAGAGTGTGAGTGCGTAAGAAAACGCGTACATAGCATATGGCTTAAGGCCATATTTATAGTCAAAGAAAACAAAGTAAATTACATAGTAAACATCAATAATTCGCCAAATAATTTCTTTGACTCTTGTTCTTGCTTGATGAGCTGGCTCCATATATATATATATATAGATGTATGGAATTATTTCTAGATAAGAAGATAAGGGAAAGGGGAAACCTTTTTTTATTGGAGGAGGATTTATGAGGGTGCAAGAGCACAGACCAAAGCTTAGAAAAAGGCAGGCAAGAACAATAGTTTAAGTTAATGATATTTGCCATAACGTTGTATTTTATTCTTTTTTTATGATATGTTTATGTTTAGGATTGGAGAGACTGCTTTATATAGGTTTGGTTGGTGGTGGTCATCATGATTGATGAAAAATATAATGCCCCGTTTGGATTCCGAATTTCGATTTGAAATCCGGATTTCGCCAAAATCTTCCGTTTGGCAATCGCACCGATTTGGATTTCGTTTTCGTCCAAATTCGAGGGGAAATCCAAACTCTTATAATTCGTCGGATTTGAAATTCCGTGTCAAACGGTCCGTTTTCGAAATCCAAAGCTGAACGTAACGAGTTTTTCATAACTGACAATAATAATAATAATAATAATAGTACAACAAAATAGTATAATAATAATAAATAATAATAATGAAAAAATATAATAATAATACTAACCACAACAACAATAACAACAATAATAATAATAACAACAACAATAATAATAATAATTAGGAGGTGGATGATGAGTCGAGCCGATTCGCAAGCTCGATGAGCCGACTCGAGCTCGTCATGGATCCGCGAATGAGCCGGCTCGAGCTCGACGAGCTCTTATCGAGGTCGAGCTCGTCACGGGTTCGCAAATGAGCCGGCTCGAGCTCGAGCTCACTGGTGGGCGCTCGAAAGCTCGCAAGCCGGCTCACGAGCTTTTTTTTTTTATATTATTCATGATTTTTATTTTTATTTTATTTTATTTTGTACTTTCAATTATTTTAGAAAAAAGTTAGAAATCGAATTTGACGAGCTTCACGAGTTAGAGTCGAGCTCTGTTTTGAAATCCGAATTTCGAAATCATAACGTTTGCCAAACAGTGAATTTGGATTTGAAATTCGATTTTTGAAATTCATAATTTAAATCAAGCGATTTCGTTCAAATACGCGACTCCAAACGCACATGGAATTTGATTATCTATATTTTGATAATAGCTTTATACGTACATATTTAATCGTAATAAATAAATGCTATCCGATTATGGTGCTAGTAGTGATTTCTCAGAATTTGCCACACCTGCCGTTGGAGAGATTCTTGTATACTAATATGTTTATCACACGTATATTAATTTTGACACTTTAGATTATTATTTAATGTATTTCAAATAAACTTTAATTTAAGAATAAATGTATAATTAATTAAATATTAAGTTAAAATTATAACTAATCACGGATTAAATTGTCAACACAATAGACCGTTTTTAACATCATCCTACATTTACATAGTAGGGAGTATAGATATGTATTGTATATACAAAAGGCCAAATTATAATTTTGGGTGACTAACTAAACCTGTTTTCGTTTTTGGGTCACTATGTTATGATCATTGCACCTAGGTCAGTAACTTTGTATATCTGAATACAAATTAGGTCATTGGTTGATTTTTCCGACCGAAAACTGACGTGGCGATGACGTGACCACTGAGCCACGTCTGATTTTCCGTTGATTTTCGAGGAAAAACTGACCGGTGACCATGGTTTTGTAAGGCATACAAAGTTAGTTATAGTTTTTGCAATTATCAAACATAGTGACCCAAAAACGAAAACAGACATAGTTAGTGACCTAAAATTATAATATTGCCTATACAAAAACTATGACAATAATGTTAACATTGAGCGACAAATACTTACAAACCCTAAACACTAACCCTAAATCCCAAACTATAAACTCTAAAATCCTACATCCTGGAACACGAAAACCCTAAATCGATTCGCATCTTAGAGTCTTATACTCGGTGGATTGTTTTATTTCTTCTTTTTTTGTCCAAGTTCTTTTATTATCTTGAGATTTAAGCTCAAGCACGGAATTGCATTGTACAGATTTAGGACCAAAGTAAGTTGGGCCTATTGGGTCTATTCGGCCCACGGCCCATGTAATCGATCGCCCATTTAGCGCGTGTAACACAAGCGACGTGGTTGAATATCAGCCTCTTGTAAGAACCTTTAGGCTCATAAAAATCTGTACTTTGCATCTCTACATAAAAGAACAAACAAAACCCTGTGCAAAAATAAAGACAATTAGTCCCATCCCTTATTATCCTCATACAATATCCACCATCCATTTCCACCATCCAACGGCTAATCGCTACCGAGAATCTCACTACCTATCTCCCCAACGTTAATTATCATCAATTTCCAAGAGTGTTTCAGAGAAACACACACAGTCCACACACACACACCATCGCCGGCAAAATCCGAAATAATCATGTCTTCGATCTCCCTCAAGAGCTTCACCGGCCTCCGCCGCGCCTCTCCGGACACCGCCGAAACGTCTCCTACGCCATTCCCGCCGCCGCGAACCGTCGCTGCTTCCGCGTCAGAGCGTCGAAGACGAGCCCTCGCGTCACCGGCCGGAACCTCAGAGTCGCCGTCGTGGTGTGGCCCTGGCGGGTGGTGCCGCCGCCGAGACACTGGCGAAGGGCGGCGTCGAGACGTTCCTCATCGAGCGGAAGATGGACAACTGCAAGCCCTGCGGCGGAGCGATTCCGCTATGTATGGTCGGAGAATTCGACCTCCCTTTGGACATCATCGACCGGCGAGTCACCAAGATGAAGATGATTTCTCCGTCGAACGTCGCCGTCGACATCGGCCAGACGCTGAAGCCCCACGAGTACATCGGAATGGTCCGCCGTGAGGTCCTCGACGCTACCTCCGCGACCGGGCGAAGAACGCCGGCGCGAGCGTCATTAACGGGCTTTTCCTCAAGATGGATCTCCCCGGCGAGAAGAACGCGCCGTACGTTCTTCACTACACCGACTACGACGCCAAGACCGGCGGCGCCGGAGAGAAGAAGACCCTCGCGGTGGACGCCGTCATCGGAGCCGACCGGAGCTAACTCGCGCGTCGCAAAGGGGATCGGCGGCCGGAGATTACGAGTACGCCATATCTTTTCAGGAGAGGATTAAGATCCCAGAGGCTAAGATGAAAGTATTACGAGACCTCGCCGAGATGTACGTCGGCGATGACGTGTCGCCGGATTTCTATGGGTGGGTCTTCCCCAAATGCGACCACGTGGCGGTGGGAACAGGCACTGTGACTCACAAAGGGAGACATCAAGAAGCTGCAGACCGCCACGCGCCTCCGCGCGCGCGATAAGATCGAAGGTAACCTTTTTTTTGCCGTTGAATAACATCTTGACTTTTTTTGACCTCAAAATAAATCAGATTCAATTCCCCCATCATTTTTTTTGTAATTGATATTTTTTGTCATGTAATTTTGGGGTAGCATTGTAGGAACAATGAATTTAAGTGGTAACAGTACATGGACAATAGCTTATAAAATTTATAATTTTAGGAACATTGTAGGACGAAATACTGCGACTTTATTTGACTCTAATTAGATTCAATTTCATTGAATTGAAAATTCATTCATTTTTTCGATTAATTATCTTTTTTAATCATGTAACTTAAGGAGTGATACTATAAGGGAGTGACAAGATAAGAACAATGGATTTATTTAGAGTGACATTAGAG
>JAPQWV010003958.1:0-35264 GCA_027422505.1 Craterostigma plantagineum
TCATTTGCAAAGCTTAGCGAATCAATTGCCAGACAGCTTTACTGACCCAAAGAGAGTGACTAAGTCACATATTCCGGCTGTTAATGCTCCTGCAAGAATTGATGTTTCTACGGAACAAAAACACGAGATGTTAGCCTAAACCACAAATGAAGCGTGGTAGGCCATTCGGTTCCAAAGATAAAAATCCTCGGAAAAGAAAGGAGCAAATAATATATGGTCCAATCGAGGATTTTATCCACTAGAGAAGAGTCGATGGGCTTAAATGATGATCAGAATGAAACTCAGGTACCTGAAGAAAAAGAAAATAATAATGAAGAGATCTCAATCAATTACGCCCAGAATGGAATTAGATGGAACCGAGATAAAGTCAACGTTGACGATAAATTCTCATTTACGTGCGCTACTTGAAATGAATGAGAGAATGAAAATGAGGATCATGACCAAGGTCTGTAAACCGAATGCAGACTACGAAAAGATTGGCCAAAATGGAAAGATGCAATCGAGACAGAATTAAAATCACTTGAGAAACGAAAAGTTTTCGGACCTGTAGTCCGTATACCAGAAAATGTAAAGCCGGTTGGATTTAAATGGGTTTTTATTAGGAAAGAAATGAAATGGGGAAATTACAAGATATAAAGCACGGCTTGTTGCACAAGGTTTCCTCGCAGAGACCTGGTATTGATTATGAGGAGACATATTCTCCTGTGGTGGACGCAACAACTTTTCGTTATATAATTAGTCTGGCAGTACGTGAAGGACTCGATATGCGTCTAATGGATGTCGTCACTGCTTATCTGTATGGCTCACTTGACAGTGACATTATATGAAGCTTCCGAAGTTTTCAGCTGCCTGAAAATTCAGGGCCGCGAAATGAGTACTCGATTAAGCTAAATAAATCGCTTTATGGATTAAAGCAATCCGGACGTTATGTGGTATAATCGCCTAAGTGAATATTTATTGAAAGAGGGTTATACAAATGATCAAATTTGCCCTTGTATATTTATGAGGAGATGTGAAAACGAATTCGTCATTATAGCTGTGTATGTCGACGACATCAATATAGTTGGAACTCCTAAAGAGTTGTCGAAAGCGGTTAATTGTTTGAAAAAGGAGTTCGAAATGAAAGATCTTGGTAAAACAAAATATTGTCTTGGACTGCAAATTGAATATTTGAAGAATGGAATATTGTACATCAAGAAACTTATACGAAAAAGGTGTTAAAAAGGTTTTCATGGACAAAGCTCATCCACTTGATACTCCTATGATAGTCCGTTCATTAGATGTGAATAAAGATCCATTCAGACCACGTGAAAATGATGAAGAAATACTTGGTCCTGAAGTACCGTATCTTAGTTCTATCGGAGCACTAATGTATCTTACAAGTCATACACGACATGATATTGCGTTTGCAGTAAATTTATTGGCAAGATACAGTTCTTCGCCGACTCGTAGACATTGGAACGGAGTTAAACGAATATTTCGATATACCTTCAAGGAACAACTGATATGGGACTGTTCTTCTCTAATGAATTGAAAACAGATTTAATTGGGTATGCAGATGCTGGATTCTTATCCGACCCACATAATGCACGATCGCAACGGGTTACTTATTTACGTATGGCGGAACTGCTATTTCATGGCGATCAGTTAAACGAGTCTAATTGCTACTTCTTCTAATCACGCTGAAATACTAGCAATTCATGAAGCTAGCAGAGAGTGTCTGGTTGCGATCGATTATTCAGCATATGCAACAAACTTGTGGATTGTTATCGGAAAAGTTACTTCCAACGATATTATATGAAGATAATGCGGCATGCATTGCCCAATTAAAGGATGGATATATCAAAGGTGATAGAACAAAACATATATCACCAAAATTTTCTTTACACATGAACTGCAGAAAAGTGGTGATATTGAAGTACAACAAGTACCATCAAATAAAATCTTGCAGATTTATTCACAAAGCACTTCCCCCAGTAATTTTCAAAAGGTTAGTATATGAAATAGGCATTCGAAAACTTAGAGATTTAAAATGATGTCGTCACCAGGGGGAGTAAATATGTGTTGCACTCTTTTTCCTTAACTGTGTTTTTCCCATGTGGTTTTCCCAGTAAGGTTTTTAATGAGGCAACAAGCTAAAACATATTCTTTGAAAAACATCCAAGGGGGAGTATTATGAACAAATTATGATTCATCAATAATGAATCATCAAAATTAAACATGATTCATCACAATGAATCATCAAATTGTATGATTAAATGTGGATGTTTTTGGAATATTAATGACTCATGAATTATGATAAGATGAGGTGTATAAATTATGTTGTATTTTTGTATGAGTTGTATGATGATTAAATTGTATTTTAGTGTATGATTTTAGTATAAATAGGTGTTTTAAATTGCATTGTAAAATGATCAAGATATAGAAAATATACTCTCTCCCTTTTATATTCTCTCCTTATATTATTATTAAAATAATCATAATAATATACAAAATAATCTTAATATAATAAAAATCGTAATATATATTTATAACAGTTATAATAATATTAAGCAATAGATAAATATCGAACAGAGCATCATTTTTCACAATAAATATATTGAATGATTATATATAAAGAAAATCACAATTTTTTACTAAGAAAAATTACAATAGATAGTTTATATTTTAGAAACATTGGTAAAACTAACAAAAGTAAGGAGCAGAAGATCCATCATTGTATAATGATATGATTATATAAATGTAAAATAATTAATTGATCAAATTAAGATATAACTAATATATTATAATAATATAATAAACAATGTTTTAATATGTTTTTCATCAATCTCATTAAATAAAATTTCGCATGCCACTACGAGGAATTGAAATAAATGGCATGTGAAATTTGAACCTCACGTTGCTTTTTAGTAATTTATTATAACCCTTAAAATAATGAATTAAAAAAAATGCTTACAAATCTCAATACTTCCAATTATTGAAAGCACATCACCAACATTATTATTTTTTATTATTATTATTCGTAGTTTTTGTCACATTCCCCTCACATGAGATGATTCAATTTTTCGAAAACTAGTAAAAGATTTATTAATTAAAATGTGGAATGATTTGAAGATGTTATGATATGAGATAACCTTTATCATCATCCTCTACAGCCAATCAGAGAAAGAGAAGCTCCCTCCAAAGCCACACCCTTCATTTCCACCTCACATTTCACCTTACGCTCAACTCTTTTAACAATCAAATTCCTACCCATCTCTTATCAACAACACTCACAGTCACTGTTAGCAGAAAAAGCTGAAAAGCAAGTCCCAACCCAAAAACACAACAATGGCGGCTTCAAGCTGTGCTTTATCCTCCGTGACACTGACGACGCTCGCACAAAACAAGCAGAAGTCGATTGCCGGCACGCCTTTGAGGCCATCTTCGTCGTCGGCCGCCGCCTCGTCGAAGAAGAGAGCAGTCGCCGGAAAGTTCCAAGTGAGAGCTTCGATGAAGGAGAAGGTGGTGAGTGGTTTGACCGCAGCTGCTCTGACGGCTTCGATGGTGGTGCCGGATGCTGCCGAGGCGGCAGTTTCTCCGTCGCTGAAGAACTTCTTGCTGAGCATTGTCGCCGGCGGAGTTGTCCTCGCCGCCATTGCTGGGGCAGTCATCGGTGTAGCCAACTTTGACCCTGTTAAGAGAAGTTAGCAACAGCGATAATGCATTCTCATCTCATCCCATCACTGTTGGTTTTCTTTAGTATATCATATATATTATTTATAGATATATGTGGTTTTTTCCTTTGCTCTTGCTTGTTCGCTGTAAGGATAACTTTTTATATGAATATTTTGCATACGGATGGATCTGTTTTTGTTCAAATGGTTATGTTTCTGAATCCCATTTACAAGCCTTCGGTTTCGGTTTGGGGATGGGCGCAACCGTCCTCGGGCAATTTTTTCAATTTATAGGCCTCGGAGGCTCCACCTTAATATAAATAAAGTGAAAGAAGTTAACAAATCGATTTGATTTAGTAGGCGAGATCAAACATTAATTCCAATATATTACGAAATGGATTAGAGAGAGAATTAAACTGATTATTAAATAAATACATAATTAACTATATGTAGAAACATTACTCCCTCTGTCCCAAATGATTATGGACATTAGGGGTATAGCACGATATTTAAGAAACTCAATATTTTAATAATATAGTACAATTAAAAGGTGAAAAGGTATATATTTTGATACTTATTTTAAGAGTATTTAATATTATTATATTGATTGTTTTGTTAGCTTTTTACTATAAAAGGAAATATCCAAAACGGTGTGACGCCCGATATAATAAAATGTCCAAACGGTTTGGGACGGATGGAGTAGTATTTAATATACCATTAGCTAAAAAGAAAGAACAATATTTGAGAGACTAGAAATCAAACCCGATCATGGAATAGAACAATATTTGGAGACTATAATCAAACCCAATCAAGGAATATAGGAAGTAGCGGACTAGCCCACCAGGCTACATGCAATATTTGGTAGAATTTAGCATATAATATATCTTTATACACACTAAATATATACTGTATATGTAGTAACTAAAAATTTCGAAAAATTTTCGCGGGGGCGTGGCCCCCCGGCCACAATGTAGATCCGCCCGTGATCATGGCAAAATTTTTTTCTTCATACACAGTTGATATTAGCGGGGCATAGCATATCACGTCAATTATCAGTAAAGTATCCTAAATTTATACACAACAGCTCGATCTGATCATTGGCAAATTCCGAACGTGCCGCATCGACGACCTAAGAGTAAGATATTTCGAAGCCATCGACAAAAATCTTCTTCAATCTTTCTATCATCAACTGAAAAAAAAAATGCTGAATATATATATATAGATATATATATATATATGTGCGTGCTATTTATATACTACCTCAAAGCCCATCTCTTGGTACAGAGCTTGAGCAGGCTCGTTATCTCGATGAACATGAACAAACACCTTTTCCGCACCTGTTATTACATTTTTTCTCATACGCGTTTCTCGTAATAACCAAGAGTAAGAAAAAAATACTACGGCAATTTCATAGGTTTATACCATTGGCCTTAGCAGAGAGGATAGCGTGTCGAAGCATTCTTCTAGCAACGCCACGTCGACGAGCTGATTTGGCGACGCATAAGTTAAAATATATCCGTACCTGATGGAAGTTTCTCTCTCGACGAAGTAAAAGAGTGGCCGAGTTTTCACTCTATCCTAAAAGAAAAGGAGAGGAAAATAAATCAGGCAATGTACTTACATAGGTGTGTGCTCTTGTTATGTTACATGGTGATGAATGATGATATGCATACAATAATACCCCTGGAAATGTTTGTCCCTGGGACAAATATCCGATGCTCAAGTCCAAGGTTCCTACGACATTCTCGAACACGGTCGTCGGTGCCTTTGCGTCTATTCGATCATTACTTACCTATAAGTGTTGAAAATAAATTATATAAAATTAAAAAGTGATGCACTTCCTTCAGGATTAACCTTTTAGGAAAAGTGGTCACTTAACATGATATAAGAGCTTAGGGACCCGCAGGCCCTGGGTACGAATCCTCACGACCACCCATGTATGAGAATTACGTGTCTAAGGCTAGATAAAAGAGAAATCAGCCTAGACGTGAGGGGGCGTGTTGGAAATAAATAATATAAAATTAAAAGTGACGCACTTCCTTCAGTGTTAACCTTTTAGAAGAGTGGTCACTTAAGAATAAGATCTCCACTTTGATTAAAGTTACCGATTAAGGTAAAGTAGAAAAAAGATGAGAAAATACGTAAAAAGTTACCGCGACTATGCATTTGCACAAGTCACCTCCGAGTTGGGCGTTGTATCTCCTCTTCATCGCACTGAATTCCTGCAATGAAGGACTGAGATTTCTTAGTACATTTTCTCTCTAACATGGCAAAAATGCGCGTCTTTGCTTTGCCTAACCTGCTCTGCAAATCTTCGCATGTGGCTATCGAAGTATCTGCATCGTTAGGTAAGCACAAAGCTTAATAAAACGTAGTTAAAATAAAATGATCGAAGCTCAATACTTCTGTCTCGGTTTTAGTGAGATAGAGTGAAATGGAGGAAAACGTGCTACCGTTCGTCTTCTCGACCTTCGAAATGAGTCTCTGCCCTTAGCCACGCAGCGGTCTACCAGAAAATCAAAGGAAGACTAGATACAATGTTCATATGCTGATGAGATCTTATTAGGTACTTTAGTCATCTGCAAGAAATTGAAAACTCACCCAATACTCTTCATCGAACTGAGCCTCACGCGCCACAATATGTCTGTATTCGTCGAACTGAATACGATCCTTCCTTTGCAACCCAAGCTTATTATTATGTATCTCTTGAACGAAGGTCGACTTCCAAGTTCCTCTCCTTATCTTTTCTTGCTGGGACAGAGTGAGAAGTTGCCCTAACAGTGTGTTGTAATAAGGATCACATCAACTGAGTTTTCAAGGCAAGAAATATTGACACAAAGAGTTGGAGATTCTCTACATTGTTGTCGGAGATGTTGAAACTCTGACGCGGTTGAAATCAGCTCTCACGTTCTCATAGCTGCTCCATCTCGGTGACAATGAGAAACCTGATACTCTTTGCAAAACCATTTTTCTCTTTCTTTCTTATTCTTCTGTTTTTCTTTTTTAAAAGATCGCCTAGATGCTTTGCTGCTAGAGTTATTGATGTTTCGCTTGTTGAGGTTTGTTTTCCTGAAAGTTCGAAAAAATTGATATTTCGACGGAATCAGTTGCTGGCATGGTTGTCCTGAAACAAAAGCAAATTAATCCACTGGTTCAAGTGTTGCCAGGTAATATTGTTCCTCGTCTTCATAATCTTTGAATTTGTGGGCGTGAACGTGCGTGTACAAATATTAAAATAAATAAACAGAAAAAGCGAGCCCACCTGAAATTTTGGTTAATATCAATTGGGTGGAATTCGTGAAGCGCTAGCGGGCCGCACGAGCCTAGTGCCGCACGAGCCTAGTGCCTAGACGATCTAGGCGGGCCCAAACGGTCTCTAAGCAGAATTAGACGGTATACTCGTTGTTATTATTTTATTTTATATGCTAATATACCAAAATAAATGTATATTAAATTTATTCATCTAAAGAAATAATAACTTTAATAATATTTTTTTATTAGAAACCTGAAAAAATAGAACTCGGCCGCCTAGCCGAACAATCGGTTCGACTGTAATCCAGCGCCTAGCCGAAAATCGTCGCGAAGGGCTCCACCTAACGTCTACACGACGCCTAGGCCAAATTTTACAACAGAGGTACTTTTTTGTTATCCGAGGTATTCCCACTCAGCCCGACTATGGGCTAGCTCTTAAATATCAGGTGAAGTTGCTCCAGACAAATATGACGGAGGCTTAATTTGCGCCATACACTCCAATGGTGGGACTAATTCCCGGGCCAGATGAATACGTCTCAAATTCACTTGACGATTGTCATCGCACGATGCTAGAAACTGACATTAATGCTACGCATTGTATGGTTACAAGCCCCTCACGTAAGCGGAGGTTAACACCTAAGTAATATAGCTTATTATATTTTAGAGGAAATTATAAAAATGGGTCACTAAGTATGCCAATTTTCGATTTTGGATCACCATGTTTACAAAACTAGGTCACTAAGTATGTATATAGAAACAAAATTGGGTCACTGACCTCTTTTTTCTTATTATTTATATACTTAGTGACCCAAGTTGTAACTATATAAATACTTAGTGACCTAGTTTTTGTTACTATATACATACTTAGTGACTTAGTTTTGTAACTAGTGTCCAATTTTGTTACTATATACATATTTAGTGACCTAGTTTTGTAACTGGCAAATATAGTGACCCAAAAAAAATTGGTATACTTAGTGACCCATATTTATAATTTTACCTCTATTTTATCTCACCACTTTCATCTATATTATTTATATAGAGGTCCGCAATCGTTTAGTGGGCTTTTTATTAATCTCGGGTTGAAAATACAAAATCCAAACATCATAGTATAATGAATCCTTATTAATAGCTATAATAGGAGTAACGCATCTGCTCGGGCCCTGATGAAGGTAGACATTAGAAAAGCTTACGATACTGTGGATTGGGAATTCCACAAGGTCTGGTTGAGCATGCTCAGATTCCCTAGGAAGTTTGTGGAGTAGACCATGGAATGCATTGCTACTGTTTCATACACTATATCCATAAATGGGGCTCAGGATGGATACCTAAAATGTGGTAGAGGGTTGAGGCAGGGAGACCCCATATCTCCACTATTGTTTGTAATCACTATGGAGTACTTGACTCGGCAGCTGCAGTTAGCTACAAAGGATCCCCGATTTAGATTCACCCTATGTGCAAAGTAGTGAAACTGGTGAATCTGTGTTTTGCAGATGACTTGATGTTATTTTGCAAAGGCAGAACTGAAGCTGTGAAGGTGATTAAGGAAGTGCTTGATCAGTTCATAAGGAGTTCTGGTTTGGAGGCCAATCTCAGAAGTCCAGTCTTTATCTTGTTGGGGTTCCGGCAAGTGTAAAGGAGGAAATTACCAAGATCAATGGGTTCCATTTGGGGCAATACCCCATGAGATACCTGGGGGTTCCTATTTCCCAACCAAATGGAACAGAAAGGACTGCCAAGTGATGACTGAAAAGATTACTGCTAGACTCAAGTGTTGGGCTACCCGTAATCTATCCTATGCAGGGAGGTTATGTCTGATTAACTCGATCTTTGCTGGCCACTCATGGATATTGGGGGACCATTTTTATGTTGCAAATTAGGAATAATATCTTAGAATTAATCGAGCTGTCTTCGTGGGTCGATACTCGGATTTCGTCCGTTTTACTACTTGCACGATCTAGTATACTTGATAGTATTCGAGCGTGTCAGAATGGTACCACGAACATCTATACATTGGAACTACAAACATGAGTATATTGGTACTACAAGTTGGGTGAGGGTGTTGAAATTATAGAGGGGGCAAATCATCCATGAGGTACTACAAACATACGTATATTGGTACTACAAAAATATAGGGGCAAAATCGTCCATGGGAGTTCTATGTAAGATTGTTTTGATTAGGGAGTTTGTTAATAAATAATATGGAATGGGGAGTTATGTGTAAGAAAATAGGGGTAGGGGGATTTAATTGAAGTTACCCCTTTTATTTCAAAATTATTAACAAACATATACTCAAATTCCCGAAATTGGTTCAAAGCAATCAATAATTAGTGTCCCAAAGACACATCAAATTATAAATCACAACATTTTTAAAAGAACGTCTATGTGTTCAAATTGGCTGAATTCCTAGTCTCATAATCTGTGCTGTCTTGAGACGTAACAAATAGATCGATGGATTACACAACTGCATACTTTTCTAACCGAGCTCTTAGCCTCTTCATAAGCTTCCTTCAACTTCACTAAAGTAGGGATTTTTTCAGGCCCAGTTCCAGCCCAGGCTCAAACCCATATAAGCTTGCATGTCTCTTCCCTAAAACCAATTTAAAATAGTAGAAGTTAGCCCGGCTTATATAGATGTAGACCTGAAAATATGTGAGAAACAAAGCATAATGAGCTTTCATTAAAAAATAATAAGGCCAGTATCACTGACATAGACAAAGATTCCAAAATGAGTCCTTGGGATACAAATCAAGAATTTATTCCTTATGTTCCTTAAGAAATTAAAGATTTGCTATGGAAAAAATAGAAGCAAATATCTCTCTTATGTTGCTACACAAATATTAAAAGTGATAATGATACATTGAAAAGAAAAGTTTTAATACGAATATTATATAACGATGAAATCGAATACAATAATTGTAGATCTAAAATTAGTGTAAAAAATCTAAATTTCGATTTATGAATAGAAAATGAGTGACTAAAATAACGAAGGATAAGCGGTGAATTAGGATTTGAAATGTGGAAAATAGCATGATTCAATAATCTCTTCATTCAACTGCTGCATAAAATATTAAAATAACATCAAAAGACGTAACAATGATAGATAACAAAAACGATGAAAACATGCATCATGAATTTGGCTCTGAAAATCAATGAAAATATTCAAGAAAATTTTAGCATCTTCGATTAACGGAGAATTTGGGTTGCTCGCCCATGAACATTCAATTTTCGAAGAAAACTTTCTGTTAGTCGAAAATGAAGAAAGAAACCAAGCATGATTGTAAACTCCAAGTGCTGGATATAGTCTAAGAGAGATTGCCAGAGAAACAAAAAAAGCAATATTGTGGGGAGAATAAAAGAATACGACGGATGGCGCCGAAACTTTGAGAGTTTATAAAGAGTCGGCTAGGGTTTCTAGGTTTTCTGCGAAAACGCAATGTGTAAAAATGACGAGTCGACTTAAATACAACTCAACTGCCTGAACATTTTTTACTAAATTAATTTTTCCGGCATAAATAATGAGAAACAAACAATATGCTTTGAAGTCATATATCATATTGAAAGCATATCGTTGATTCCTCTCTATCCGTACCAATGAAATTAAATTAAAAATATTGACTGTAGGTTGTATTTAAGTCGAATCGCTGCTTTTTGTACGTTGCATTTCCGCAGAAAACCTAAAAACCCTAGCCAACTCTTCACAAACTCTTAAATTTTCAGCGCAGTCGCCGTATTCTTTTATTCTCCCCAAAATATTATTTTTTGTTTCTCTGAAAATCTCTTTATGACTATATCCATCACTTAGAACTTACAATCATGCTTGGCTTCATTCCTCATCTTCGACTAAGAAAATACAAAGAACGAACGAAGGCCTACTCCGTTCTTGATTTTAATATTCTCCTTTTGTCTTATTTAAGAGTTTCTTGAGATTATGATACAAAGAACGAACGAAGGCGTGTTTCATATTATATATAGTATCAATATCCTTGAAATGCGATTAGCATGTGTGGCTTACATATATTTTCGTTCCTAAACTCACTCCATTGCTACACTCAAGGATCGCAAAGTTGAAATGAACTTCAGAATTTTTCTTTGTTTTTAATATATTTTGTGTCAAATGAGGACTTTATCACAATTGCGTTAGTCGTTCCATTGTTTGTTGGACATGTTTATAAACAATTGGTCTCATTAGCCCAAGTTACTCTTTATCAAATTTCATTTGGGCTCTTCTTCATCATCTCAAACTCTACATAAGAAAGATAACATTTAAGGTTTTTTTTTTTTGTTACTCAGTGGCATTATTCAGTTCACATTCAAAGAATCATAACAAATTTTTAAAGCTTCGGTTTTTGCCCTACTCATATGTGATGCTTGCCTTTGGAATTTGCAGACTAAAGAAAACAAGTGGCAGCAAAAGCAGTACCTTAATTTTTTTTAAAAAAATATTCATATCAGCTCCAAAGCTGAATAACCTACAACGACCACGGGATGGCACACCTCTTCAAGGACTGCCTCTTCCACGCCACCTCTTTGATCTAGCCGATCATACGGACTTCGCATTCGTTGCTTACAGCAAAATCTTTCCGCCCCCACGATACGGTTCAACCCCACCGTATCCAACCCCGGGCCAGTCCGAGTGTGAGACAGAGCTGAGCGCAGACGCGAACCAAAGAAAACATGACAGATCGGCACCTCCTCCCGTGACGATCAACTTCGCACCTCCCCTCCTCACTATAACTCCTCGGACCAAACCCATAGGAGCATGAGTTGATTTACTCAGCTCCGGAGTAGAAGTCGCCGCGTCATGTCCAACGGCGTGTGCACAGCCCGGCCTTTCCCATTCAACATCCTCCCAACACGCTGTTGTCTTAACACTTCACGCGGAACCAAGTTAACCATCCTTGCCTCACTCGGAGGCGAGAGATGTACAAATAAGCGACCCCCAGCCCCGCGTTGCTATCCTCCCTTCTTGCACATCGAGTCTAGTGTCCACTCTCCCAAATTTTTCTCCGTTTGCTAGGACAGAATCACCTTTCTCGAATGATCTTCGTGATCAATCCAGAACGTCTGTAGATCCAATGATGATACTCGAGGATCGGACTGAAGACCTGACGTGGGGAACATCAAACTCCCGTGCAATCAGGTTATCTCGATGAGCTCGACTTATCGAAGATGCTAACGGTCAGCCTGTGCGGCCCCGGTCCCTCAAGTCCCCAGTACTATTCAGTACTAGTGGGCCTCGCCACAGAAATTTATTCTGATGTCGTGACAATAGACCGGCTTCGTGGCTCTGTTGAGTTATTACCCTATGTGACCCAAGCTCAGCTCGACCAGCTGCTCGAAGCTCTACGCAAAGAAATGAAGCAAATGGAGGCCTCCATCCTTCAAAAACTGTTTGCTGCTACATCCTCAACAAACCAAGACAAAGGCAAAGCACCAATGGTCGAAGAGCGTATGTCATCTTCGCTACCTCACTCCCCACAAGACCCCTCCCCAATACCCGAACCCACAAAACCCACTAACTTACACCCCTTCAATAATGGAGCTTCGCGACACCCTCCTATCCCGCCTTCTCAGCGAGGTAGACACATTGTCTGCCGAGAATAAGGAGCCCCTTCATTGTCTTCAACTACCATACAGCTGCCACTACGACCCGCCTTCACACAAACGACGTCATGACGACCCAGTGGCTGTCTCAAAAGAGGTGGATAGACTTTGCAGAGAATTCCTTTGGGGGCGGAAGGAACATGGGCGCTGCACTTCCCTCGTTAGTTGGACCCAAGTGTGTAGACCAAAGAAGTATGGTGGGCTCAACTTGAGAGATTGTGAGACGTGGAACAAAGCCTTGATAGGGAAACAAATTTGGGACATCACACTTGAGGGGGAATCATTATGAATCAAGTGGATTAACTCTGTTTACATAAAGGGTGCCTGTTTCTGGGATTACCAGCCAGCACTTGATTCATGTTGGTACTGGAAAAAGCTGAACAGATTAAAAGCGAAATTCAGGGAGGGATATGATGGAGGGCGATGGAAACTAGCTGCTGATGGCAAATACTCTGGGAACTCGGGTTATGAATGGCTAAAAGGTCAAAATTCCCTCTTCCTTACCACAAAGCTATATGGAACATATATAGTCTTCCTAGACACTCATTCATGCTCTGGCTGCTGCTACACAAGCGCTTGCTAAGCATGGATAGGCTGGGTCATTGGGGCATACAGATTCAGGAACCGCTATGCAGATTATGTGGCAACTGTGTTGAAACAACAGAGCATTTATTTCTGGAGTGCTGTTTTAGCCAGCAGTTAATGGCGAGAGTCCAGAATTGGTTGAATTGCAATGAGACCATTATATCATATGGCACTCTGTTCATGGTTGGAAAGCAGGGAGCTTCAAGGAATGTGCAGTGCATGATTAAGGTAGCCGTCGTCACAGCTCTGGTGTATCAAGTATGGAGCGAGCGGAACAAAAGGGTCCATGGAATGGAAGCGCGATCAACGGACCAGGTGTACCAGATTCTTGGGCGAGAAATGAAATGGAGAATTAAAAACTGTCTGTGTTCAAAAGAATGCTGCTAAAACTGTAGTTTTTGCCCGAGTCTGTTCTTTTCCAGTCTAAGTAGTATGGTTGAAGATGGATGTAACAATGTTCCACACGAGTTGGTGGTAAATGGAAAATTTCATTTTACCAAAAAAAAAAAAATCCTTATTAATATTATATGGTCTTATTTAGGATACCAACCTAGGTAATAATAGTTTGGGTGATTGAAAAACTTAAGTCTGATGAACGAACCCATCGACATGCAGAGACTCAAGCATGCTGATCAAGATAATGATACCGAATGATGACCATACTGAATGAGTGAAACAAATCCCTACGTATAGACGTGTCAAAATGCGGGCCGGGCCGGGTCGGCTCGCCGCCCGCCAGATGACGGGCCAAAAAGGGGACCGCCCCGCCCCGCGGCGGGCAGGACCCCCTGCCTAGAAAACTTCATAAGTTTTGTTATTTTTATTTTATAATTTAATTTGTTAATTAGTTTTAATAATTAAGGTATTTATTAATAAATTATGGATAAATAACATACTAATTATATATTTATAAATATGTGTTATTAATTATGGCATAATTAATGATTATTAACTATTAATCAATATATTTTAAATATTATATATAATATTACATATATAATTTAATAAAACCGCTGGCTGCCCGCGGGCTAGCCCGCCCCGCCAAGCAGGCTAGCCCGTTCAGGCCTGCCCCTTGGCGGGCAAGATATCGCAGGCCAACCCGTCCTTTTTGGGGGTGGGGCGGGCTGGCCCGCGGGCCACGGGCCGAATTGACGGGTCTACTCGCGTGGCACTGTCACTGTCACTCATTATCATTTCGTCAGCACCTCACCGTTTTTTAAGTGTCGGCGAGGGGCGACATATATGGAGATGGACCACTACCGTTGGCGACAACTGAAGGGGCAATGACGATCAGAGAAGAGACTAATTTTCTGTTTTTCTTAAGCGTCACATGATAAGGTTCCTGTACACGAATTAAAATCATGACAGCCTTGTATTTCAACATACAATACGAATTACTGTGTTTTTTGCACCAAACTTCGTCAAATCATCAAACATGAGTGTACTTGTCTAGTGTCTGCCGCGCACGTAATTGCACGTCGTGAGCGTTAGTAGGAAATGAAATAACATATGCAAAATATTAATAATACACCAACCTCCAACTCCGGATATTATTATAACTAGTACTTCATCTGTTAGGATTGTTTTATGTGTTTAAATAGGGGCGAATAAACACCTTTTAAAGCTTTTAAAATACTTTAGTTGCAATAACTCGAGCTCTTGAAAATCTTTGAGCATCGAGAGATTAAGCGAGTTTAGATTTTATAAACCAAGCGGAAATGCTCGCCTTTTAATCCTCTTAAATCAGTTTTATGAAACATTCTTTAAAAACACTTTAAAATAATGCAAGTTGAAAACCGGTTTTGGTTAAAGCATTTTATCAAATACCTAAAATGCTTCAATAATGCACATGCTAAATATGTATTAATCCAATGCACGGGACTTGATTTGTTATGGAAGCTCGGAGTCTCAATACTCTTACGTCCCCCTTCCCCGCAAGGAAGGCTCTCACTAGAAGACTCGGTTACATATTACGACGTACAACCTTCACATGCTAGACTTACACAATATAACTTCCTAAGCTATATTCCGCTAACTAAACTTCCTAGCGCTCAACCACCAGCGGCCTTTTAGAGTCCACCGTCATCAGCCACTATTAAAGACACTGAAACTCTCTATATCGTTAGCTTTTTAAGTCCACCGTAGAGTTATTTTGCTCTACGGATTGTAGGCCGAGACATACGAAAGACACTTCTTTTACGTCTATGTGCAAAACTACAAACACCTAGTTCTACGTCTTTGTGCATAGACTCTCACTCAACTAATCTACTTAAGCTCTCATTTCTATTGAGTGAGTGAGGTGTATGGGTCTGAACTTTGTAGCTCTCTCTATCTTTTGTAACCCACACACAAAGAGGAAGAACTCTTGTTGATTATCTTCTTTGCTCTTGTTCTTCTCTCTTGGATTTCTCTTGAATGTGTTCTATTTGGCTTAAGGATCCTTTTTATGTTTCTGCCATGCTCTTCTGTATTTATTGGCTTCCTCACTTTGATATATCAGTTAGACTCATTAATATAGCCGTCGGGAGCTTATGTTACTTGGTCAATGCTGTCAGCTTCAGCTGCTTGTACCTGCTGCTGCGGTGATATGCTTGTACACCAATCAACAGTTGACCAGTCCGGTCCAATCAACTCTTTGACAGGACCAATCCTGTCTGAGACCGGACCAGTCATTAAGACCGAGACTGGACAGTTCAATCAATGCCGAGACTCGACAGTCCAGACAAGACCGAGACCGAAACCAATACCAGGTTGATCGCGTTGACCAGTCCGGTTTTTTGTCCTGGGCTCATACATAATATCCGTTTTCGAACCGAGCTCATCTGCACACTTAGTAAATGTTAGTGATACAATTACGAAGTTCTGTGTTAATCAAACCGATTGCTTAGATATTTATCCAACATCATTCTTAAAATATAGTTATATTTAGTTTATTTTCAATTTTGAGATTTAAAATTTCTAATGTTTAATAAGTGCAATAAAACTTTTAAATATATAAAAGGAAAATAATGTGTAGGGAGGTACAAATACAGTAATGAAAAAGATTAGAAGTGGAGTAACTAAACTATAAATAAATAGAGTGAGTTGTAAATAATTTGACAGATGAAAGTGACCATTTATAGCGACCTGTCATCTTAATGCAATATAAAGTAGATAATAGTAATTATAATACTTTTAGCACACTTTATGTGCGTGCAATAAATAAAATTAACTGTAGTGGGTTGTATTAATACGTGATATAAAAAAAATATAATGAGGTAGTTATTATGATGTTTGGACCGAATGGTCTAAGTGATGTAAAAAATTCCGATTGGTAAATTAACCGATTTATACAGTTTTAATCTCCATACTCTTCATAGAAGGGTATAGATAATAAATAAATATATTATTAAAAATATTATATCATAATAATAACTTCCAAGAGAATATTGACTCTTCGTAATCTTAACCAAGTATTATTCCCCCATAATCACGCCGCAACCTATATATTAAAGCGACATTATTCTTCTTTGACAAGGTTGATCATATTATTATATAACAAATGCAATAGTTTGTTCTAATTTTTAAGTTGCGTCTTCTCCTTGGCTCCCATCCCATCCAGTCACCATTGCTTTCTCACCTCCTCTCTTTCTCCAGCTGTCCCAATACAATATCCTGTCGCTCCCCAAAATTGTATGTCTCTCGCGTACGGACACGATATAGATAATCCGACAATCGTGGTTTATAATCGGGTTATACGTCGAATTAAGAGAAACTTTTTGCCTAGTTAGATACCGAGAGATCGAGGTTTGTTTGTGGTCATTTTTTTCCTAAATTTGGGTAATTTGCTCGATTTACGCTTTTTCGCATTAATTGGTTTAACTTGCGTCAATCTGTTTCTTGTTATAAAATGTGGATATCAATCTTTTATTTTGATTTGTTTGCTGTTTCAGTTTATGCGTGTGGTTCTTTTTTTTTTTAAACAAATTATTTTCCGCTAGTATTTTGATTTACGCTGGTTGATGCCTAAGGAATATGTTAGTGGCCTAGGGTTGTTCCTCTTGTTTGGCGTAAGTTATTCTTTTTGTTGAAATCGCGAATGTAGATGGATTGATGGATTTGGTGGCATTAATACGGTGAGGTGAAGCACGATGTTATAGACGTATACATTATGTAGTTTATGAGTTATTAAGCCTAAATTATGTAGAATAGAACAGAAACTAAGCTATTAAGTTCCTACGCTGTGCAAAAGCTTCAAAAGAGGTGGTGGGCATGTATGAAATGTGATGCAATGAACTGTCATAAACTTCTGCTGCAATGCCATTGAACGGCAAAATTAATTACTAAGTAAGGTTCTGTAACTTTCAATGATTATATTTTTTTTGTCAGCATTGCGGATTTAAGAGTCATACGCTAACATTTGCATGCACGGTAATTTTCGTGTTCCTTTGTTGTTTCTTGATGGAAAGTAATTCTCTGGACCTCATCTATTTGTCACTTGATCCTGTTTATGTGTTCAAACGATTCGAGTTGTTTTTAGCAATAGTTTGTTGTTTAGCTATTTGGATAATCATGATTTAACCTAGTCTTTACAAATCCTCACCAGATAAAAATTGCTAGAATCGTGATGCTGGATTCTGTCTAATTTTATTAAGGTATGAAGGGAGTCCTTCATGGCGTAAAGCTTTCACAGGTCTCCATCATCCTCATTGGTCTAGTGTGTGTCACAGTGCTTGTATTAACATGCACAAAAACCACGTTTCTTGATTCGTTAACCCCTGCACAAAGCCCTCTACTGCAGCTTAACCCAGGTTCGCATTTATGAGTGTATTTCTTTTGTTTATTGTTTCAGCTCAAAATCTGCTGCATTTTAAATGTTATGGACTATTAGGCTACGTGCATATATATCTCTACGTATTTATATGACTGTAGCTTAAATCCTGAACTCGTCAATTAAATCACCTCGTTAAATTTTCATGTCAATTTGTACTATTTCATGCGAACCCGAAGAGCAGTCTTCTTTTATCCATGATTTTGTCTTGAACTACTAAATTTCCCTTTCCTGCTTCAACTATTCCGTGACTTTATAAAGCTACACAAAACTTTGCTACCCATATGCTGAACAATAAGACAGAAGTTGCAAGGTAACTTACAAAATTTTCAAACTTTCTTGAAGAAATCATTAAATACTTTGCAAGTGGTGTACTCTGGCCACCTGCCTTATGGAGGCGATAGTTTACGTTTAACTATGGATGTTCTTATTCGGTAGCTGCTGTACCCTTATTCTTTTGTTGTTGGTAAGAGTAACATATGTGATTGCTGATTGATGATTACCCTGTGAACCATTTTCTTGCAAACTGAATTTTTATCTTAATGCAAGTAGGAGCAGTGACTAGAAAGGCATTGAAGGGATTCATTTTTAACTTTATTGAACGGTCCGTGCTGCTTGACCCAAGTGGCCCAAGTGGGTTTCTAACGGAATTCTTGAATATCTCGTCTTTTGTGAAGATGACTGAAAAGCATCTTATGTGACTTATGCCTCTTTCGATGAACTTATGTATGCTTTTATAAATGAAATTTCTTCCATTTGAATTTTTCATTCAATGATTCAGTTCAAACGGACGAAGTGAGTTTGGGGAACGTTTTAGAGGGAAACTCCAATGATCTAAAAACTAATGGTGAAGATGTAGGATCTTTGGGTTCATCGGGCATTGAGCATTCTATCAAGGAAGGAAGTGTTGAAAATTCACCACCTACCGAGGAAGGTGATACGAAATTTTGGGTTAGATATCTTACTTGCGATACCAGGACATCATTAATTTCGACAATATAGCTGCTTCCTTTTTAGGTTTTTTTAGCTTTCTTTTCTCGACTGTAGGACTAGGGAAAGAAAAGATAAACCCACTCTCTTCAACTGGTGTGGAGCTTGCCGTTGACGGTGAAAATAGTGAAAAGTTGACAATTAGCAAGGAAGGTGAGATACAAATTTCCCATATGGATTTAGATGGTCTATTGCTAGTGAAATCTCATCTCATCACGTCATTAATTGGCTTCCCCATTTTCAATTTGTAGAAGAGAGAAAGAGAAAGTAGAATCAGCAGGTTCACTGGTACGGAGCTTGCTATCAACAGTGAAAATATTGAACAATTGACAAGTGGCAAGGAAGGTAAGCTGCGCTGTAGTATTTATTTTACTAGTTTGTACAGAGTCAGAGTAAACCAAACCATCTGCGCTCTCGAAAGTAAAATAGAGCTTGCTGTGTAGAAAGAATATTGAAACTTTAGCAGCTCAAGCGCAAGCAAAGTATCTACAAATGTAAAGTTGTCAAACCATCATTTCATTGTTAAACTTGGATAAGTAGGATAGTAAACTTCCCGCGTTTCTAGAAGCTGTTATACTGCCTCCTGGTGCTCTGATTCACATATTATACTTCCCCGCGTTTCTCTGCAAGTCTTGGATGAACTATTTCAAAAGCATTTGATTTTTATACAATATCTATTCTGTGGGATAGGAACTGCTCCGGCTGCAGACACGGCAGGATCAGAAGAACTTTCAGAAGGGAAAAATAAAACAAAACAAGTGATAAAGGCACCAGATAGTGCTATAAAAGAGGAGTCTCCTGTGCAAATAAAGCAATCGTCAAACTCTTCTTCAGTGAAAGGTCACATACATTCCTGTAGAGCGTTTGTCTCTAGTTCATCATTTCTTTTGCCTTCGCCATAGAAGCATAGGGGCAGGCTCTTTTTTTTTTTTGCTTTGCCGAGGCTTAGTCGATATGTAGGTGAAAGACTTAACCTGTTTCCTACTGGTAGCATGTCATTTTCTCGCCTTTGCAAAAATTTTACTACTGGGCCATTTCGTGCTAATACCAGAAGCTTTTACTTTATCACCTTACAGGTTGCAATTACGCCAAAGGCAAATGGGTATTTGATGATGATCTACCTTTGTACTCTGGCTTCGGCTGTAAGCAATGGCTGTCCGCTATGTGGGCTTGTCGCCTCACTCAGCGCACCGATTTCGAGTATGAAAAACTGCGTTGGCAACCAAAGGACTGCAAAGTGGAAAAATTCACTGGTGCCTATTTCCTAGAGAAGTAAGTGGTAAATTATCCTACCTGGGCATAGATGATGATCATTCTTACTATAATATGCATCTTATCATCATGAGATTCTTTCTTCAACCAAATCAATCGACACATCTTTCCACATACAGAATGCGGGACAAAACACTGGCATTCGTCGGCGACTCGCTCGGCCGCCAACAGTTCCAATCCCTCATGTGCATGGCGACGGGCGGCGAGGAAAGGCCCGAAGTCCTCGACGTGGGCCACGAATACGGGCTCGTCAAAGCCCGCGGTGCCATAAGACCCGACGGGTGGGCCTATCGTTTCCCTACGACCAACACCACTGTCCTCTACTACTGGTCCGCGAGCCTATGCGACCTCGAGCCCATCGACCCGTCGAACCCAGCCACCGACGTAGCCATGCACCTCGACCGACCCCCCTCGTTCCTCGCACGATTCATACAAAGGTTCGACGTCCTCGTCCTCAACACGGGCCACCATTGGAACCGCGGGAAATCCAAGCCAACAAGTGGGTCATGTACGTCAACGGAGCTCCCAACAAGGACCGAAGAATTGCGGGTATTTCGGGCGCGAGGAATCTGACCGTTCACAGCGTCGTGAAGTGGGTGGATTCGCAATTACCGTTGTACCCCCGACTGAAGGCGTTCTACCGCTCGATATCGCCGAGGCATTTCTTCAACGGGGATTGGAACACGGGCGGGACTTGCGATAATACTACGCCTTTGTCTGGCGGGAAAGAGGTGGAGAAAGACGAGTCGAGCGATTTACTTGCTGAGGCGGCTGTTAGGGGGACAGGCGTTGGGCTGTTGGACGTTACGGCCTTGTCTGAGTTGAGGGACGAAGGGCATGTATCGAGGTATAGTATTAAGGGAACGCCAGGCGTGCAGGATTGCCTTCATTGGTGCTTGCCCGGCGTTCCCGACACGTGGAACGAAATATTGATTGCTCGAATTTGATTATTTTTTTTTTTTTTGGGCGATGGGATGATGGTAATTGGTAGTTGAAGCAAGAGAAGTGTAAGTGTTCGGTTTTATTTGGACGTGTGTGTGGCTTTTTTTCTTGCATCTATACTATTATATAATTGTCGAGGGGTGGATACAAATTGTCAATTACAAATTGATTTGGTCTTTCAAATTTTTAATTAATAAATAATAATCTATTCTATTTAAAGTAAATAATAAATAATAAAAATATTGTATGGAAATATAATCACTCACTTTATCACACTACCACTACATAATACTTAATATTTAAATTATTAAAAACTATTATTTTAAATTTAATTATTGATTGTACACGTGTGAGAGTGAGCAGTGAGCAGGATAGCTAGTTTATATTAATCCGTAGATTTCTTCTATGGGAAAGAAGTTATTTGTCTTGAGTCTTACAACGGAGTGGTAGGCATCGAGTGGAGATCAGTTGGAGCAAATATGTGTACTGCTGCTAGGTCTATGGATTCATGTTAATAATATCATTTGATGAGAAATTTTTGAAAGTGTTGCGAAATGTTTTA
Source organism: Craterostigma plantagineum (assembly GCA_027422505.1). NCBI lineage: Eukaryota > Viridiplantae > Streptophyta > Magnoliopsida > Lamiales > Linderniaceae > Craterostigma > Craterostigma plantagineum. The sequence continues at coordinate 21,674 of JAPQWV010003958.1, forward strand.
ACTATATTAAATAACAGGCAAAAATTTTAAGTAGGGATTGATGAAGCTTGTTCTCAATATTTGATGTGCTTTAGCTTTAACAACAAATGAAATGGTTCCTTTATGTACATAAAGCCTCTATCGTCATAAGTCATCTTTAGATAATTAAAATAATAGATCATTAGTTTTCCGAATCATAATTTCATATTTCAACTATTATAAATTACAAATAAAATAACTCAAGCCAGTTACTCTTATATGTTGGAGCCAGTGTTTTAAATAGCGTAGTGTAGCGCGTTTCGTAGCGCGAAATAGCGCAATTTTACAGAAAACGCGTTAAAGCGTAAAAATATAGCGTTTTGTCCTGAAAATCGCGAATATTTTGAGAAATAGCGTAAATAGCGTGCCAAATTGCGCATATAGCGTGCCAAATTGCGTATATAGCGTGTTACACTATTTTATGTTATTTTTTTTTTGTTGTGGGATTATATAAACTTTAAAATATATTTTCATATATATATTGAATTTTTTATTAATCAATTAATTGTACCATGTTTTTTATTTCATTAAATTCTTTGAGAAAATATTGGTTATTTAGTCTCATAACTACAATAATGATATAAAAAATAACCGAACGTAGCATATTTATATTTATTATAGATAATATATCATTATATAAATTACCCGAAATACTCACGCAATGCGCTACGCTATTTACGCTACGCGCTACCGGCACTAAAACGCACGCTACAAACGCTTTTTAAAACATTGGTTGGAGCACACACTAAATAAAGAGGACATTTTTTGCCCAATCGAAGAACAACCTCGATTTACCTCGCGACCGTGCAACCGACGAGGAATCCCTCCAAGCTCGCTCTTCTTTAATCTCGCCAAGCAAAGGTTTTGTCCGTCTTTCTCTTTTCGTTTATTTTCTATAAATACAGACATCAGCTTAGCGTAGAGCTCAATTCGGATTGACTAGTAAAGTTTTACAACCATGTGCTTTCCGTGCATATTACATGCTTGATAAAATGCACGAAAAAGAAAGAAAATCTTCGTAGAAACATGGTCGCCGCCAATTGATGATGTGAGAGTCTTATGAAAACGGAATATTACATGTCGATTTGCTGCTCATAGAAAGCCCCGTTCTTTACAGTTTATAGACGATTAATACTGTGCTGCGATTTGTGAGCTTTCAATGTTGATTTGTTAACTTATGTTGTGTCTTCAATTAGGCGGCACTGCGAAATGCTGAGGCCATTTGTCGAAGGTTATCTACTCACATAAATGGAGGAGTTGAAACGAGACCTTTCTGTTCTGCTCAGAAGATTTTTCTTCCACTCTGGTCAGGTACGCTTGCAATATCCCGGTTATTATTTTACCACTCGCACCACTCTTGATTTTCGCCCCGCCTTAGATGTATATAGAGTGGTTATCCTACTTGCCGATTGCACGAACATATTTCGGCATTTGATGTTTGTTACTAGTAACAAAGAATCGAGATCTTTTACTCTCCTTCTGCACCGGGAATTTGTTACTAAGAGATATGATATCATGTTCGATTGTAAACTTAGCAGTTCCTCATTTAAAACATAGCACATTAGATGCTGCTAGAAGACATTAAACTAAAATCTTAAGCTTGAAGGGAATGCATCATAATTTTATGCGTTTTATTTCCAACACACCCAACGTGTAGACTGATTCCTTTCTTGTCTATCCTTAAACGTGGAGTTTTCTTTTTATGAATGGTCGTGGGGATTAGTTGACCGCTACACCTGAAAGCTTAAGCTTGAAAGGGTGTGGATCATATTTTTAGTTCTATACATTTTGTTATTTAGCAATATTACGGGACTCGAGTTCTGAGCTATTTGCTTTGTGCTGTAATCAGACAGCATACCGTAGAAGCTTCTTCGGGTGGAAGACTTTCTCGACGACGACAACAGCCGTCCCTACACCTACCAAAAGGAGAAGAAGTCTAAGAATCCCAAAAGCACACGTCTTTCAAGCAAAGAACGGTGGCTTACATGGAACCGTTCACGCTGGACGTATTCATCTCGAAAAGATTCGTATCGGCTTCACTAACGCATAGGGTGACGTGCAAGCAGGTGGCTGTCGCTGGAACCAATTCTAAAGATATTAAGGCTGTGCTGAAGTCCCGGTCTGATATTCCCGCTTGTCTTGCCGTGGGCCGAATCTTGGCTGACCGAGCTAGAGAAGCCGACGTCTACACAGCTTCTTATACTCCAAGAGAGAGGGATAAGTTCGAAGGTAAGATTAGAGCGGTTGTTCAGTCGCTTATTGACAATGGTATTGATGTTAAGATTTACCTCGATTGATTGATTGGTTGAGAAATCTTTCTTTCTTCAAGGGTTTTCATGCTGTCTTCATACCCTTATCCATAGAAGATGATGCTGTTTTTCTAGTTTTCTTGTGCTTAGCATGATGTGTAGAGTTCAAATTTATTTTATTTCAGATCAAATTAAGACTGCAGTCTGGTAAACTTGTTCGATAATTCTAGAGCTTGAACTTGAAGAGCAGTGTTCGAACACAATTCCATCTTGCTAAAAACCCAGCTTGTAATAGATCATCATGTTATTTGCAGTCGACCAAAACAAATCATCGAATTGGATTATCATGGTATGTCCCAGACAGCAGAATTACACAAGAAAATGTGAAAAAAAAAAGAATGCTACAAAAACATCATCCCTAGCACGCATACTGAAAGAAAAACCTTCTTGTCCTAAAACACAAAACTTCCATCAGACTAACTGTGGAACACTTCGCTGTAACTTTCATTGTCATGCTCAGAACCATCAGCATGAAAGCTAGTATTATTCTTTAAAAGGCCTTTTGCTTTCAACTTCTCACGCAACACAATAGCTTCGTCGATCATACCAGCCGCGTGTACTCCCTGGACAACCTTCCGACATATGTTCGACCCAATTTCTCGCCTTCTGCTCGAAGCCCAAAGCCAACAACTCTAACAGCAGTGTCTATCTTCTCCTTCTGACACAACCTATGCACTATAAATCTGTAACAGTTATCTCTTACACAGCTCCTCTTACGACCCATAGCTTCCAACAATTTAACTGCTTCTTCAACCATGTCGGTCTTACACAAACCCCACATCAGACATCTGTACGTAACATCGTCTGGAGAAGGGCTTCCCTGCGCAACCATGTAACCGTACACTTCCATCGCTTCATCAATGAAGCCCCCTTTGCAAATCCATCGATCAATGTGTTGTAAGTGATTAATGAAGGAGAGCATTTCGAATCTGCCAACAAGTGAAGAACCCGAATGGATTCGTCGACCATTCTCTCCTTACACAGAGCGCGTAATAGCGTGTTGTAAGTGACTATGTTGGGCCCACATCCGCGCGAAACCATCTCTACGAGGAAGTCAATGGCACGATCCACTAGGCCGTGTTTGCACAGGCCATTGATCAATATATTGTACGTGACAAGCGTGGGAAGCTTGGAAGTTTCTTGCATGAAGCTTAGGATTTCGTCCACTTCGTCCCAGCACACCGTGTGCGCAAAGGGAGTGGAGAATGGTATTGTATGTGACCGAGTTCGGCTCCAAGCCACGAGAGAGGAGATGGTCAAGAATCAATATGGCATCCTCGTAGTTTCTTTGCTTACAAGACAAATTGATCATCGAGTTGTAAGTCACTGAATCTGGGTAACATCCATAAGTGGCCACGTCGTCCATGACATGTAGAGCTTGAGGTACTCCGATGTTCTTGCACAACAGCTCGATGAGGATGGTGTAGGTTATTACATAAGGAGTGCATCCTTTTGTAAGCTGTTCTTTCCAAAACTCGACTGCTTCATCAAACTCACCATTATCACACATGGCTCGTATTATTGTGTTGTAAGTGATCATGTCAGGCGGACAGCCGCTCGAGCTCATTCCATCCAGTAAATCAATAGCAGCATCAAGATCATTGTTCTTACACAAACCACCGATCACCATGTTGTACGTGATAACGTCAGGAATCCCACCAGTCATGACCATTAGCTGCAGAACCGAAGCAGCTTGTCTGTTTGGTCGGCATTTACGAGGCCTCTGATCAGGTTTATGCATGAAGGGAAGTCAGGAATTTGGTTTTTTACGAGTCATCACTTCTACAACCTTTGCTGCGTTAAGTAATTTTCCACGGGTGCAGAACTCTGTAGGATCTTGTTGTTGGTGTCTTCATCGTTTTCTACAAAAGGACCATCTGAGAAAAACTTTGATGGGTAGGCATTCTTGTTTGAAGGGATGTGCCCGTTTGATTTCCGGTAAATATCCCTTTGTTTATCCAAGTTCCACTCGTTTGAACGGCCGTTGACAATCTTATCAACGAAAACATCAGTTTTATGACCTTTACAGACTAATAAAGAAGATCTTCCCCTCTCACAGTGAATCTGAGTCCACGTTAGGTTACTTTGACTTTGAGATCTCTTATTACTCCCATCGTATCTGTTTGACTGGTGATTGAGTTCCACCAGTTTGAATTATGCAGCTCAACCACTGGCTTCTGTGGCACAATGGCGTAAGCCATAGCTGGACCTGTCGCAATTGCCAAACAATGAATGAAATGGAAGACATGAAGATACAATGTAAAGCAGGATTTTCTTTTTCCCAAAAAAACGAATCAACGTAATTGATAGTTTATCCTCGCATTTCGCGTGAGAACTATATCAGAACAACAAGTTTCAAAGAATAATTAAAGAACACATAGGAAACTCCTTCAATTCAGGCAATAAATAATCCATCGCGCCATAAAGCTTTATCTTAACTATCAATCGCGAGAAAGCACACCAAACTAGGATACTTAAACCCACTATCCTATCATGATAAACGAAGAAGCAGAGGTAAAGGTAAACAAAGCATGGCCGCCCCTCCACACCAAAGTGCACACTAGCGCAATCGGTCATTCAATGTTGCTTTTCAAGTATAATTCATCTTTTAAGAAACGAAAGATCCCATTTTCATACCTATCAATCAAGCAATCGTCAAACTATAACAAACCTCAGTATCTCTTTCACTGATAAAGACAAATCCTATTCAACGCGACGAAGGAGGTCCCCGTTAAACAGAAAATGACATCGATGCACATTGAGAAAACAATAAATAGAAAAAGAAAACAAACCTGAGAGGCCTCGATGGCACAGGGCAAAGCGAGCAAGGCAGTCGTAGTAGTAGGGTTTATCAGATGAATGGCTTTTATGTGATATGTAACTTTGGAGTTTGGACTTTGGAGACTCCTTACCTAGTAAATATCGAAAAAGTTTTCACAGAACCAAAAAAAATTACTAATCTATTTTTTCTTGTATTTTTACATATTTAAATTACTTATATTTATGTATAGCGAGATTAAAATGAAGTGTCTCAACCTATATATTTGGATAGGATTGAGCCAAGTTCGAAAAAGAAAATCAGTGCTCGAAAAAAATCAACGCGGACTGGAAAAACAAAATTGTAAAAATGTGGTTAAATTATACTAGCACAGATTTATTGAGTCATTAATACTGCAAGTGCTATCTACAACGTTGCTTTTGTTAGATTTCGACCGCGCTAGACTACTACGACAACGTATTTGAGTATGCTTATGATTTGAAGATAGAAGCAAAGTGCGTAACATAAAACAAGCGATGTAACTTGGTTCGGCTTTGACGATTAGCCTACATCCGCGACCCCAAAGAGAACCTTTATTGATTGCGCAAATTGGAATTACGAGAAGAAATCTTTCTCCCACTTCTACTTGCACTCATAATTCTCTCTGTTTTTTTCCTCTAGTTGCTTCTCTGTTGCTACGTGTTTCTCTGTTTGAAAATAGATCGCCATGACTCTCCTTTATGCTACAAGAGATTTGATTAACTGCTCGTGCTTTGCTCCTTAGAAAACTGTCAACACCCATGCTACATTCTTGTAAGAAACTGCTCTACTTAACCAAAAATTCGTCAGTGAAACCACACTTGAATAAATTGAATAAGTTGTTCATCACTTCAGCAACAGTAGCGTCGAGCTTCATTTGATGATTTTATTTCTCCACAAATCTCCACCTTAAAATCATCCTTGAACTCGTCGAAACAGACATTGACCACATATTTGCAGATTCCTTTCAAGCAACAAAATAAAAACTAGCCTCAAATTCCTCCTTCCGATCACCGTCCGAGTTTGCAGATTCTTCCCAACTCAATTGCTGAAAAAACTTCATCTTGAATCTCTAAACCGTCACTCGACCTCTGAATTCTCCACCCGCTTTCTCAAAGGGTGCGTGAGCACCGAGCCAACCTCAATCATCCCAGAAATCTCTTGCTTGAAGTTGATCTTGAGCTCACTTCTTCTGAACCGTCTTCCGTCTTTGATTCTTTCTTTTATTTCGAGCCTTTGTCCCTAGCTTCATGGTTGATCTTCTCAAACCATTTGCAGCTGAAAAACCTATTGCTCTTCGACTTCTTGGTTCTACATGAATTACCTCAAGCCGTCAAATATAGAAAATTCATCGTCAAGACTCACCTCTTGAACTTCTGAATTTCAGTTGTTTCGCTTGTCTTCTCCACCTCGAGAAAGGCGTTTCTGACCTCCTTCATCTTCATGCCACTCTCCATTTTTGAGATTCCCGAGCCATTCAATACGTAGATACCGTTCCGCTTGAACCCCTTAAGTACCGCCTTAGAACCCTTGAGAATCTTGATCTTTCCAGCGCTTGTTTTGGTTGAATATCCAAGGTCGTCTAAGGTTCTTACAGAGATTAAGTTGCGTCTCGTCTCAGGGACGTACCGAACTTTCTCGAACACCTTCTCCTCACCCGAATGCAGCCTCAAGGTAAGGATCCTATGCCAAGCACCTGACACGCCTTGTTCGTTGCCCAAGTGAACCGTTTCACCCTTTACTTCTTTGAAGTTCTTGATCCTAGACCTATTACACGTAATATGAATGTGCAACCAGAATCGAGATCCATTCATTACCTGCGTCCTTCTTAGCCACCGTAAGAATCTTAGCCGATTCGTAATATTCCTCCTCCGCACTCAACGTTGTTAACCCGTCTTGACTCGCAGATTTTGGTGTACGCCTACGGCATTCTCTTTTTATGTGTCCTTCCTCGTGGCACTCATAGCACTTGATAGGATTCCTAGGTTTGGACTTCGCCTTCTTCTTATCACCATTCGTCTTAAACTTCACGTTTAAGAGCTCGCCCGTATCACGCTCATTTTCAGCTTCCCTCTTGAAATTAGTTGCCTTGAGCTTAACGCCGTTTGCACGTCTACAAGTTTGAGCACGTCCCTCCCGTAGAGAAGCGTCTCCTTGAGCGTGTTGAACCCCTTCGGAAGCGAGCATAGCAAAAGCAGCCCCTTGTCTTCCTCTGCGATCTCCGCCTCGGCATTTTCAAGGTCAGGATCATCTTGTTGAACACGTCCACTTGATCTTCGATGCTTTGGCCCTCTTGCATCCGAATGAATATAAGGCCTGCTTGAGATAGAGTCTCTTCGCCAGGGTCTTTACCATATAAGGCTCGTCTAGCTTTTTCCACAGCCATCGGTGTCGACTCCTTCGAAACCGTCCTAAGCACTTTATCACCGAGGCTTAGAACGATTGCGTTATGTGCCTTTTCCCTCATAACCTTCTTAATTTCCGGCGCCATCTCTAAGGGTAGCATCTTCTTCTCATCTTTGAGAGCCTCTTCGAGACCCTGTTTGACGAGCATGCCTTCATTTTAATTTTCCAGAGCCCAAATCGTTGTCTCCATTGAATTTCTCCATGTCGAATCTAGCGGCAGCCATATCTTCAATCGCGTGTTAGATCCACGCTCACCGCACACTTGTTGGGGATTTCGACAAAATAGAAAAAAAAAATAGACGAAGAACACAGAATTTTACGTGATTCGGATTCGATGTGAATCCTACGTCCACGGGAGAACACGTCGCTTGTATTGATCGTTCCAGAGATTACACACACTCCCCTATTGATCTTTCTCTACCTATTGCAAGATCAAACATCTACGGAGTATTCTCTGTTTTTTTCACTCACCCATACAAGCTATCTCTCTCTATCTGAACATTGCTCTTCACGACAATATTGATTTATGAAGGCATTAACTGATGAATAACTTCCCACGTTTAGTGGCATTAACCGTCCTCGAAACTGCCGATGACTATTCAGTTTTGACTCTACAGCTTTGCTACCATAAATATATGCGATTAAAATCATAACCAAATGAGGAAACTATAATGTGAGGCTGCTCTGTAATAAAGCACGTATTTGATTGACGTGTTCTGTAATAAACGTGCGTTAAATGCAAAATATATGAGGGAAGTCGAATTGAATCTAGAGTTTGCTTTGGTTCCGAGTCTTCTCGGAAGTGCACAGTACAGTAATAATATTCAAGTCACTTTTGACATTTACACAAACAAACGCAGGTCAATCAAGAAACTTCGAATACACCAACCATGACTCGAGCTGCAGTAATCTCTGATCAAAACCCCAATTCGTTCAGGGATTCCTATTGAATTAATGGCTATTCATGGCTTCTGATATGCCATGGACTAGTGACGCTTTTGGTCGTAGTATCATTTCTGTGCGGGCAGTGGCCGATTTTTTCAGGGCACCTTTATCCAGAAAATTCATCAATTCATCACATTTTGGAGCCTATGATTATTTCGGGTCTGCTTATTAATATCTGATGTTCGATCACTTTGACTATCTTGTTGATATGTGAAAGAAAAAATCATGTGATGGTGCAGGAGATTTATTTATTACGTTTGTGGTCTAAAGGCGCCGATGCTCTTCTCTCGGTGGAGCATCACTGTTGTGACCGGCCGAACCCAGTGATACAGGTGCTTTTCTTCTACTTGGATTTGTCTTCTTGCGTAGTTTTTATTGGTTGCTTGTGGAATCTTCTTGGGGATCACTTCGCTTTGTGTTTAAAACTATGAAACTGTCCTCGGTTGTGGCATGATTTATCGCTTTTTTTTTTTTTTTTTGTTTCGTGGTGCAGTTGGCATCGCTGAAATTCTTCTCCTCTCTTTAAAATAGCTTAATGATTAGATGTTGTGGAAAGTTATAGCGTGCCATATTCATCTGCTCTTCTTTATTTTTGTTCGTTTCAGCCTATATGAGGAGATCTCAAGAGTTCGATTATGTGTTATTACTTACTATATATTCATATGCCTGTTTGCTCTTGTCAGTCCTTTGGCTGAATACCTTATCTGAGCTTGGTTTTAGTACTTGAAATACTGAAACCATACCTGCTGCATATCTGAGTTGCGGTTGAAATTTCGTGCCGAAGACGAACAGAACTGAATTTGAAAAGAACATTTTTTTTCAGCTTTCCGTCATACGAATTTTGACATTTGAGTTACTAAGATGGTGTACTTCATATACCTTCGCTTGGTAGAAATGACTAATGATTCGCAGAAGCTGACATTTTCTGCTTCTTGCAGGTGCTCTATTTATTAATATCGGTGGGACCTATTACTTCATTGTAAAGTCGTCCTTCATTTACATTCCGGGATATTACTTAAGTGGAGTGCACAGGTTTAATTTAATCATACACTTCCTTATGGTTTGGCTATGTATGCATATTTGATCGCTTTGTCAATTACGTGATTTCAGGTATTTGAGTTTCGTGGCAGTTGGAGTCGGTCTGCTCCTCTTCGTATTGGCTAGCTTTTCTGATCCAGGAGTTGTTAATTCTAAAATTGTTTCTCTATACCTTTCGGCTTATCCTTACGATAACATCATCTTTTCTGAGAAAGAATGCCCGACATGCAAGATCCCAAAGTACCAACTTTATTCATGTTATGCATGTAATACCCTAACTAAGTAGTGGTCTGCATTTGATATTTTTCCTTTTTTACTCTTGATTTATCATTTACTAGACCAGCAAGATCAAAGCACTGCAGTATATGCAACCGCTGTGTAGCCAGGTTTGACCACCATTGCGCATGGATGGTTTCGTTTACATGATTTATTACTTTTTAAACATTTGCTTTTTGCATCTGTTTCTCAGATATTGACATTGTTGGTATGGCTCCTGTCTATTTATTCTCTAGAATAACTGCATTGGAGAGAGGAACACAAGATACTTCTTGGCTTTTATTATTTGGTGAGTGAGTTACCAATGACGACAAGATTAACTAAAATTGTTTCAACGGAGACGGAGTTAGATGTTTCTGTCGATTCATGCGGGAAATTTGTCAAGTCTGATACTTCATTAGATTTTTCGATTGAGTTAGTACAACAGTGTTATCTTTCCAGATAACCTAACTTCTGCATGAAATCTGAGTCCAGAGCCCGCCTTACTAGTTTGGTTGAATTAAAAGTTGTTTTGCGTCGATTCCGCTGTTTGACTTTTCAAATAAATGGTTGTGAAAAGGGTGGATTTGAAATAACCATATTATGGTATCGTGAGCCTCCTTTATCTGATCTTGTTTTGGATTTGGTTTGTAATTATCTTTAACAACTTTTCAGGCATTTTTCATATGCATATACGGAATAGTTGCACTCGGGTTGATTCTCGCTGTAGGGTGAAGGAGCTGAAGATTGTGCACATCTTAACAGGTCCGATAAGTAGAACTAATAATTGGAGTAACATTTTGCTCAAGTGCACATAATCTGACATAAGTTTGCCCGTTTTTGATGTTCCAGCTTATTACGGCGTTGAAAATTCATTCAGAAAGTTAGCACCCCTTGTTATACAGGTGAATTAAATGGATTTCACTTTTTTTCACCTATTCATTTTAATGGTTACTAAATCGGAAATTAGCGCGATTAGGTTTTCCGTTATGTTCCTCATAATAATGTTGTATTACATTCGGCTGCCTAACATATGTCGAGAAATTTTTCGCATTAAATCATTACATTCATTCGTCACCTCTAACCGAAAGATTTCGTCTTTGCAGTGGTTGATAAACTCGTACAACACACAAATCCTCATCATGGTTTTTCTATCTGTAATTTCTATGTTGTTAGCTGGTTTCTTCGTCGTACCATGCTAAACTTTGCATCACCAACACCACACCCAATGAGGTTCTATTTCTCTTTTCTTTTTAGTTGTATCTGTACTTGTTTTCCTCGTACATAGCTGTTTGTGACTAGAATTGGAGAAAGTTAGTTTTTTTTTTCCTTCTAAAAAGACCAAGTATTTCTTTCTATAATGATCCTGTTCTTGGTTATATGGTTTGTGAGAATTGATAGAGGCATTAAGAAAGAACTTTAATGTTAAAAAATGGTGTTTGCTATCCTTCCTCATATCGACAACCAACCCAGAATGTCAATCAATTATAGTCATGCCTGTAAATCAATCACATTGTATTTGAATCCATTTTTAGGTTTTCTCAAGTGCCCGCGTTACGTTGTTTGTGTAAAATTGCAGAGTTTTAAATGGCAAGACTATCTGAGCTGGCAGAGGAAGGTTGAAGAAGCAAAGGCGAGCGCTGATGCTCTAAAGGCTAGTTTGAACGGACTTAAGAGAGTCCGAAACCTAGCGAGAGCAAATGGAATCTTTCTTTCGAAGATCTCGTTTAGAAGAAGTTAAAGTCGTTAAAGATAACTTATACGATAGGGAATTCTCCAAATATATACGAGGTTGCTGTTCCGTTCTCGTCCAGGCGGTCTTTCTTCATAAATAAACAGAAAACAATTAGGACTGCCTTCTTAATCAGGTTTTTCTTTGTCTAGTTGGACATGGATTGGTCTTAAGCTTTTGCAGACTAGTAAAAGAATGTATTATGTGCATTGAGGTATCTTTGTCCAAATACAACTATCGTCATAGCTTGTGGAGCACTTTTGAGAGATGTACATGGACCTTCAAGTTCTTTCTTAGGTTTTTCTTCTTTTTCAGTTTGCACCCTTGTTTTTCTGGAGTTATATGATCTTTTCGAATCAACTTGCAGAATGATATATTTAGATTTTTGTCCAACGATGTTTGCAATTAGAGGGCTCTCTTCTTGCCTACTGAATTTTTACCTATTTGATACACAATCCATCTTATATTTGTATTGAGATTACATAAATAATAATGAACTGAGCTTCACACAATCAAGATTTTGACTTACATGATTACAGATCACAAGGGACTATTATAAGTCATCGAAATCAATGGCTTCCTCAATGATGCGAATACAATAGCCGATGGATTTTCCTTCGGACATGCTTTGGCGAGCAACGATCTAGCCTTTTCATGGCGACGTAAGATTAGGACAGTATTTAGAACTGCCCATCTCACTTGAGAGTCAGCTTTCTTCTGGGTAAATCCCAAGCTATTCAGTAACTTGTCTAGCTGTCAACCAAAAAATATTTAACATTTGAGTTGAGACTAAGCAATTCGAAGATTTTGCGTCAACGGCATAGTTATTTCTCTCTAGGATGATATCGTGTTTAGACTACTGTATTTAATCCTTCGTATCATCATCTACACATGCATATATCACAAATGTCACACACATTGATAAAAATTGCAGACACAGTGTTAAACATGAGGACAAATTTGCACCTCTCCTCTTACACACCGATAATTCCTTGCTTGTTATGGTCAACATAATCATATCGCTTAATATCATCATCAAGACTTTTTTTATCATATTAGGGACGATCTGCAGTTGCGGAAACGAAACACAACTATCTCAGTTAACCTATTTTATATTCCTAAACAATGTACGATTCACATTTTTTTATGAATGCTTCCAATGGCTTCGTCAACAGAGGAGAATGCAACTGAAAAAGGAAAACATAAGGACAAAATGGACATAAAAAAAGGTGATAAACTGAGAGAAACAAACCGTATTGATATCGGATAAACCTCCCTCAGCTGCACCAAAGAGAAGATACTCCGTTGCTACACCAGCTAGTGCGATACATGAGAATCTGTTAAGAGTCTAAATCAAACGAATTTTCATCAGTTCCTATGGTGAAATTATTGTTGAATGACTAATAGATGTTATATTTTGAGAATGTGGACTTAGGTGGAGTAGCCTCTACTCTTATAAACAGAGGCAGATTTTCATTTCCGACCACTTTGTGGTTCTCAACACGCCGCTATAATCGAAAGTGAACTACGTGATCAGACTCGCTCGTGCCATACCTAAATTTCAGTTACCCCGTCCAAATTCAATATAAAAATTTGTCCTCACTGATTTGAGATTAGCTAATATGGGGAGGAAGCTCTACAACAACTGACCGTGGCTGTTACTTTTCCACTATTGACCTGAAAACAAAGGAAATAGTGAGATAACTTATAGAAGCCACGAGAAAAATGAATCAACATTTGTATTTCGGTGAATTTTCTTGGTCTAACAAGTGACTGGGAACATATGATATATTTTAATCTCGCTCTTTTCACAAAAGGGAAGATTTCACTCGGACAGTATACTGGGTCAACGTGGAAGTTGAAAAGAAGGTAACAATGTTGGAAGCACTTACTTCCTCAAGAAACTCGAAGTCAACAAAAAATGATGTTCCTGCTTGAACATTGAGTGATCCTTGTTTCTGCAGAGCTTCCAAGCTCGTTAGTGTGTATGCCTTTGGTAGGATGCCGAGCAAATAGGCTACCATGAAATGACCTGCCTCATGCTGCATTACAACACGAGTAATTTTATGTTTTTATGATTAAAAGAAGATA
>JAPQWV010003959.1:0-35253 GCA_027422505.1 Craterostigma plantagineum
CTCCAACAACTTCTCACCAGCCCATTGTAATCAGCCATAGGATTGAACTCTATCAAACTGCTACACTTATGCTCATCTAGAATTGACTTAATGCCCAGGTATGACCGTCAACCAACACGCTAGCATGAAGCCTGTTAAGGGCAGCACATTCACATGTATATCTCCCCTTGTCTGCTTTCCTAACTACAATAGAAAAATCCCTCTTGAATGCAATACTCTTTGAACACAGATTTGAAATGCTTTCTATCCATAAAAAGCATCCATGATTTCAGCTTTACAGACCCAAGTTTCCTTCTTTGTATAACTCTCCATTGCCGAAGAGTTTATCAAAATAGAACTCTTCATCGCTGCTATTGTCTGACCACTTATGACCTGTCACACAAGTGAATTCTTCATCAACCTATATTGAGGGATCATGTACTACTTCATCAACCTCCATTCTGTAGAGCAACAAAATCATAAATAAATCGACAAAAATATAAACAAAAATATCATATGAAACAGTGAACTGTCCAAAAACCTTAGAAAACATAATTATGAGATGTCGGCGTCGAAACTATAAACTATATCATATGAAACAACGAACACTGTATTATAGACGAGATCATACTTCGCCGTACCTTGGGATTTCCAGCCGTAAAGAGCGCTGTGCGAACCTCCTAAGGCGTAGAGAGCAACGTTGGGTGGGAGATGAAGATTGGGCGATGATGATTGGACGATGAGTATTTGGGGGCTTTTCTCACTGTTCGATCGCTGCCCTATTCTTTCTCTTTGTCTACTTTGATTACTTTTTAATATACTAATTGAGGGTATTAAGGTCCTTTAAGCACCTCCGTTACAGATTTAACCATGAAAAACCCTGCTTTTGTGAGCTGAAGGGTACGTTATTGTCTTTCTTCAAACGTGAGGGGTATTGGACGGAATCGAAAAAAGGTTTGGGTACGAATGGGAAAATCAGTAAACTCGAGGGTATCAGTGGGAATTCCCCTTATAGATTTTTCATAGTAGAACGGTACAACACATCAAAAGTATATTTATATTAGATAGTATTTTATATTGGAGTAATGGCAAAGGTAAATGTCATGTATCACATGACAATTATATGTGAAATATATATCCAAACGTCTTATATATAATATTATAAATGCATAATACAGGAAGAAGGAACTCTATTTAAAAAAAAAAACTAGGCTGCTAAAAAACCAACTCGACCCGCCAACCCGTCATGAGCCGCATCCGAAATCAACTCGAAACTAACCCGTTTATAAGCTATTTAACCCGAAATTATAAATTATTAAAATATCCTTAATAAATATAAAATAAATTGAAATAATGTAATATATAATTGTGTTTTTGTGAACTGTTGTTTTGGAACTTAAATTGTTTTTAATTATGTTGTCTCAGAAAAACAACTGATTTGTCCTTATTGTTTATTAATTGGCTTTATAATTATGTTTAGTTAGTTATGTTCTTGCTTTTTTATTTTAAACGGGTTGACGGATTAATGTATGTCGGGTGGGTTCGATATTTCAACTCGTTCAACTGAACTGGTGAAATTTTTAACCCATTATTAAACGGGTGAAGCCAAATGCAACCGACGCGACCCGATTAAATCCCCTAGGCCCTAACAACAATAGGTGGCTAATGTCTCGATAATAATCATTAGCACTGTCTCCAATTTGGCTACAATTATAGAACCAAAGTCAATAAAGGCACCATCCTTTTAGCAGAAATACCTTTTAACATGAGTATGACCAATAAAATGAAAATACTATAATTTCATTCATTTCTAAATCTACAAACTTTTATGAAGTTCTTTATGCGATTAATCAACTCTCTTACACGCGCCTGAGATAAAGCAGACTTGTCAAGAATCTGAAACGCATGCCCAACGCCTTTACTCACCACTTTCTCCACCGTATGCCCGCCGGCGGCGGCGGCACCGGCCAAACCCTCACAGAAATCGAAGTTTCTATCCCTCAATATATCCATCTCAGCCACGCCCACCATCACACGCAGCAAAGGCTGTCCGCCGCCGGCGAAGACATCCTCCGACCTCGGATTGCACCAAGGATGGTCCCGATTGGCCCCAAAGGCAGCGCCATCCTCCAATAAGCGTCCGCCGCCGCCAGGGTCAGGGCGGAGCGCGGCGGGGGCTGGTGGTGACCGCCGTGCTGCAAATTTCAGACGCCGTCCTCGCTTCCCCGCCGAAAAAGGGCTGTAATAAAACGAGCCCTTAATACAAATTGACGGCGAAGAAGACGAATTAACCCATCGTTTAGCCACGTGGTAAGCTATGTTAGCGCCGGCGCTGTCGCCGGCCAAGAAAATCCCAGATGGGTCGCACCGATTGAGCCAGTGGGTCCCAATTGACCGCTGATTGGCCAACCAATTTAGGGTTTTTGCGCCGTCTTCGTAGGGTATGGGCAGGCGGTGCTCCGGGGCTAATCGGTAATTTACAGATACGACTACGCAGTTTGCGTCGGCGGCGAGCTTGGCTAAGAATTCGTGGTAGCAAATCCACGACGGCGAGCCGAGGCAGAATCCGCCGCCGTGGAAGTATACAAGAAGAGGAAGGCGAAGCTTATTGTTACCGGCGGCGGTTGGAATGTATATGCGAGCCCATACGTCGGCTAGCTTGTCGATGACGGCGTCTTGACACGTCAGCCCTAGCTCAGGAGGCAGTGAGCAGTCGACACGTGGCATGATCTGTGGCCGTTCTATTTGGCCATTTTTGTAGACCGTGATGAGACCGTCGATTTCTCGACTATTTGCTGGCTTTGATGTGTTTTAGTTTAAGGTTGTTTAGGTTTGGATCTAAAGTAATGGCTGTCATAATTTATTGCTACGTGAATTATGTGTGTGAAGGCTATAGCTTAGCTACTCTACCATTATATGTTGGTATGTTCGAGCTACTTATATAGGCGAGAAAATAAGATGATAAATAATAAAGGTGAAATAATTTTGAAAGTGGGACATGGAAATGTGAATAATGGGCGGCAATTGAAAGAGGGGGGCTATAGACGAGTACATGCCTTTTTTGTTTTTTTGTTGTATATCTCATACAACTATAATTATGTTACATGTGCTTGAAGCAAAGCATTGTGCGTGTGTGTGTCTGTTTAGTCAAAGAACAACAGCCTAACTTTGGGTTGTCCCCCAACATAATTTTAGTCAAAGTGGGAACTGTTCTAACCAATGTGTGTGGACAGAAATGAGACAAGACTTGGTTGATTAATTTCTTTCTTTCTTTTTTTCTCCTACGTTTTTTTAGGACAACCACTGTATATGCTTTCTCAATTGCCAAGTAGTTGGATCCTCATCCTCTTATAAAAGACTAGACAGTTGATTCTACACGTTTTTTTCCAAATAATAATAATAATAATAATAATGTGTATCGGAAAAATAGCTAAAGTTTTGTTCGGATAATTTACATGAAAGGGATAATTGGAAGAACATCTATAATATCTATACGCGGAGGAATTTTATGGTGCCCACCTTATGCGAGCACTTTTTGAGGCCACATGTTGATGTGGCACCGATCGTACCATTTCAACATCCCACGTCGACATCTAAGGTTATGTCGCCTTAATTAACATTTTCTATCTCTCATAATATTTCGGATACTGATGTGGCATAATGATGCGATATATTTCATTGACACATAAGATGTTATGTATGTTGTCAATATGTCATATCAGCATCTGGAATGTCGATTAATGGCACATACAAGGTGTTGAAACGACATAGCATTGATGTCGACGTGTGGTGTTGAAATGGTACGAATCGGTGCAACATCAACATGTGCCCACGTAAGGTACTCACATAAGGTGAGCACTATAAAATTCCTCAGAGTATAGATATAATAGATGTTCTTCCAATTATCCTTTTCATGTAATCCAGAACAAAACTTTAGCTATTTTACGATAGAAATATATATTTTTAATACACATTAATTTAAAATAATTTTAATTTTTAATGGAGTTGTTTTAAATATAGGAACACATTTTCTACATAAAAATAATCATAACCCATATATTCTATTTATATATTGTTGCACATGCATTGCACGTGCAAATAGTACTAGTATACTATTAAGGTGTGAGGGTGGTTATAAACTGTCATTTGATCTATCATTTTTTTTTGACAATTTAAACCCTTAATTTATAATTTAATTGATTAAATACTTCACATCAATTTTCTTGTATATAATAAAGGTAACAAAACTAAATTTATAATTTAATTAAAAAGTAACTTAAAGTATAAAATAATATATCTATGTATATATTGCACATGCCAATGTGCTTAAATACAATACAACACAGTAATAGAGACCAAATTGACTAATTAAATAGCAGCTCGCCTATTATATAATAGGTAAGTTTAAATCCATCCACTTAAAAAAACAAAAAACAAAAAAAAAAATCCAGTTTTTCTTTTTCTTTTTTGGGGTGACGGTGACGGTGAGGTTGCCGACCAAACTAGATGAAACGAATTAACAATGGATATAGATATGGTGTATCTACAGAAAAATACTCACTTATATAAAAAATTTGCATGTCAAACCCCTGTCAGAAAAATTTCATTTAAGTACCTGTTCGATTGTGTGTACCATTTCCCAGTCTTTATGTACCTTTTCGTATGTGTATTAAGTATCATGTCACGCGTAATGGTACCCACATATGGTATCTACATACGGTCTATATGGTACCATAATGTTTGTTATATGATGTACCATTTTCTCACTGTATTATATACCACAATATATTTCCATATGGTACCTAAATGTGTTCTATGACGTACTTGCGGCGGAATGGTACATGCAAAACTTTTATTCTGACAAGTACCTGCATATAAAAAAAACTGACAGGGGTCTGACTTGTGAATTTTTTATATAAATTGGTATTTTTCAGTAAAATTCCCTATAGATATTACATTGAGAATAAAAATCTTCCAGGTAAGTACACAACGTGGATAATCTCTCTTTATTCTATTCTATTCTTTTTGACCATCGATATTCTAGAAAAAGAAAAGCATAGAATATTTCCAAGTTACAATAAGCTTTGTTTGCATATTCCAGCTTAATTTTTTTTCATAGTTCTGTTGAGTAATTCATGCAAGATTGTTGAAAATTTGATGTGACATTATACATATATATATATACATATATATTTATATCAAGTTATATAGAAACAAAATCACATGCTATATTCAAATAATCCCAAGTCGCCCGATTTTAATAAGGGTTAGACTATCTAAATCGCCCGATCATCATGTAGAATAGAAATAGGTTTCGATCGAAACTTGTGGCATCTCATTCACGAATCGCCCGTTTTGTCAAACCTTGGATCATGGTTTCGCCGAACATTGCATCGCCCGATCATGGTGGAATAGACCATTAGTTTCGCCCGATTTTTGGTTCCAATTTCATTCGATCGAAGCCCACTTTCGCCGTTCTTCTTGTCGCCCGATTCATCATGCTTGGAATCACATTCCCTGAGACCTCTCCTCTCATGAAATCGCCCGATTGCCATGCATTGAATTGCGATGTCACCGAGCTATTAAGCCTTGAGGCGCCCGATTCTTTAGGTTTCCAATCGCCCGATCGCATAGGCTTGCCTTTTGAATCAAACATTCATTCGGCCGAATCCATAACATGGCTAAAGTTCATCATCTAACTCCCAATCGCCCGATTTCGATCTTGTGATTGCACTTTCCATCCCCCGATTTCTAGGTTCGCCGAGAGTTAATTAGTTCTTAGTTTAAAGTTAGGTAATGTTACGAAAACCCTAGTTTCGGTCGAAACTCATACAAATTCATATCGCCCGATGTTCCTTAATCCAGAAATTCATACAGGATTAAGATCAACTCCAAAAACTATGCTAAATCCCGACAATCTTACACCCTAAAGCAAATAGTAGGTTTTCAAGAATACCACATATTAATAAAGTTATAAATACTTAGAAACATAATCGTATCTTAAGAATCTAGAGTTTTCTAAACATTTCGAAGTCAACTATGCTTAGTATCGAATTAAAGATAAACAACTATATAATATATATCGAAGTGATATGAATCATGCTAAATACGATAGCTTAAATATGCCTCAAGTTAAGAAATCATAATAGAAATATTATATTAAGCACACGAAAGTTATAGAAGCAAGGATCTTTACCCTTCTTACTTTTAACTTCTTTTGAGTTTGTTTGAGGGCCTTGGCTCGTTAGAATCTCTCTTCTTCGCTCTTATTTTCGTTTGTTTGGTTCTCTCTTTTCCTCAAATGGTAAATTTTGTATAATGACTTATGGATATACTTTAACACATCGAGAATGAGGATGACATTACAAGGTGGTAAATCTAATTCCCTCAATCCTAGGTAATGTGATTAAGTCTTATCCTACTTGAATACCCTGGGCCTTGAATAATATTGGACTTATGTAATCTTATTGATATAATGACATGGAAATGATAAATAGGTGATGAGAGGTAAACGTGTGTTACCTTATACTTAAGGAACTTTTTCTTAAACATCTACTTGGACTCAAATAAGTTAATTATACATTTGGGCCTTCTTTATTTAATTTTTGGGCTTTAATCATTTGGGTCTTTGATATTGTTTTCAATCTTTATTTGGGCCATAGTTTTATTTAGGCCCAAAATTTATTTACTTAGGCCGATTATTAAACAAGGCTCGTTCAAATACTTTTCTAGAATATTTAATTATTTTAGTTTCATCTGAGTTTTCGCTCAAAATTATTCCTTAGGAGTTTTACTCCTAATATTTTCTTCCCTAATTATCTTGACATTTCCTATCGTAATCCCGCTTTAAATTTGCGGGTATTACATCCCCTTAAAAGAATTTCGCTCCCGAAATTACACCGATTGGAATAACTCGGGGCATCGATTCCTTCTACCCTTACAGTGGTTTGGATATATTCATTGTCGCAGATCTCGTATTCGGGATGAGCGATTGATCACTGCCCTTTCTGGAAATTTTCAATTTTGGAATCATTATTTCTTGATTTCAGCTTTCCTGTTACTTAATTTGATTGGGTTGAACCACTAGACAAAATATTTATACTATCTTACATTACAAAATATTACTACTCCTAAGTTTACAAGTTCACAAAATGATGGCATCTTATCTTATATATTTGGTTCTATTCAACCCAAGGTTGTTCTTCATCTTCTTCAGCAGTGAGGGTGATACCCTAGCAAGCAAGGTTTTGAAACCGGGTTTTCGAACCGGACCGAAAATTTTAGTTTAAGGTTTAGTGGTTTAACCGGTATGAAACCGGAATCAAAACGGAGTAAAACCAGTATCTTTAAATATAATAAATATATATCTTATGAATGAATGAATCTTACAACATAAAAATACACGTTTGTTATAATCTTTAGAATTTTATAAAATAGGGGGTCAAAATTAAAATAGAAGTAAACTATTGGTGGTTAAAAATTAGTTATACCATGGAACGTTAAAAAGTAAATCTATAAATTTGGGGACAAACATTAAATAACATCAAAATATTGGGCTCAAAAGGTTAATTGTTAAATAAAAATAACAAAGGCAATAGAGAATCGAACCAAAGTCCATTTTTAAAGGGCCCAAGAACTTTACCACTAAACCACATTGACAGTTTCAATAAATTTACTCAATTTCAATCTCTTGTACGTTTTTATACTTTTTTTTTTTTTTTTAATTAAAGCATGAACCGGACCGGAATCGGACCGGAATTCCGAGGTTCATCGGTTTTCAGTCGGAACCGGCCGGTCGGGTCCGGTCATCAAAACCTTGCTAGCAGGTACCCTCGGAGGTTGGTTCTGCACGGGTTGTTGATTCTGTGCAGGGGTCGGATTAACCGGCGGATTCTCGCGACAAAATCACGAGATATGACCCGTCTTTCCACAATTGAAGCACTTTATATTCGGATTAGGACCAAAACAGACGCTGACATGTTGACGTCCGCACTGTTGGCAAGTCGGCATCAACTGTTTGTCCAGGGCATTATTGGGTCTCGTATATGGCCTTTGTTCCCATCTGGTTTCGTTTGGCCTCCCGCGGTTTGGCTGATTTGGAGCATGGACTACCAATTGTTTCTTCTCGTTGCATTCACGGTCGTGTTGTCCCTGCTCCAATTTTCTCTTTGCCTCTCGGTTTTTAGAAACAAAATCACATAATATAATTCTCACATTCGGTCGATTTAGTAATTCGCCGAACTAGACTTTCGGGCGATTCAACGTATTCCTAAAATTGGGAAAATTAATTTTAGTGGGTTGACTGTTGACCTCTAGACTAGTATTAGGATATAATTATTTTAGTACAATTTGGGAACTAGAACATATACTAATAATATTCACATATTCAGTGGTCCGAGACTTAGGAAGTCCACCAGATATCGAGGCTGATTTTAGCGGGAGGACAGGTAGGTGGAATATCCATCTGCAACACGTAAACCTATTTGCACTTATGTATGAGTAACGTGACTAGTATGTGCGTAAAGTGACTTACATGATTTATGTGCTTTTATATGCTAATGTGTGATTATATGTTTTACGAGCGATTCATGTGGCATCACATTTCATGTATTATCACGTAAATGTCTGCATGTGCGTTACACGTCATTTCACGGAGCCGTGGTGGAATGGCGGTACTGTATTGTACCTATTGAGCGTGTAGCCGATATTGGTTGTCGACCCGTAGAAGATTCGCGTGAGTGTGGGCACTGTTGTGCACCAGCGCCTGTGACGGTGAGCCATTGGCCCGTTGGACATTATGCGGCAGACTGTGGGCGACCTAGAAAAGAACGACTTGGGATATCCCCAAGTAGGCTAGCATGTGTAGGCCACGTTGTCGCATGCGGGAGGAGGCGACCTGGAGGTTGCGACCTGGGTACCCTTACGGGACCTAGCGTAGGCTACCAACGTGGGCACCGCATTGCAGAAGAGGCGACCTGAGAGTGTGATCTGATACGGCTCAGGGAGGCTGCTCAGCGTAGGCCACTATCGTAGTGTAGTGTTGTGATTGTGTTCGTGATCGTGATCCTGGTAGTGATTTCGGGTGATGGTGCACAGTATGGAGCCCGAGGCCCGTTGTGAGGTGGTGAGTGTATCCCCAGTTGTGATGAGTGATAATGAGCGGCATTGCATTGGTGAGAATTGGGGGTGAGTGAACGTGAGTGAGTCACACCTGCATGTGCATTATTTCACCTACTGGGCAATAGCTCAGTATTTGCGTGTTGTAGGAAATCGACAATCGAGGCTGGCTATCGGAGCTTCCATGGGCTTTTGAGGGCGGGGCTGTACATGGATGACGACCTGTGGGCGAGTGATAGGGTGTCTTGGGCTTCAGGCCATTTATATTAATATTATATAGGATGATTTGGGCCTCGGCCCGCTTGTATTAACGTTTTGTATCAATAAATGTTTTTCTAAAATGGGTTCTCCGCGGCTTGCGCTACTAAAGCCGGCGTGTTTGTCGCTAACTAGCGATTAGAAAGTAAGGGTCATCACACTTACCTCGTGGTGTCTTATTCGGAGTTCTCTTCTTGAACTTTTCGAATTTTGTGATAGAGAGCCATAGCTTCTTCACTCATTTCGTCGGCAGTCTTCGAAGGCTCTGCTACTGCCAGTGCCTTGTCTGTTGGACCGGTATCACCTCCTCCAGTCTTGTCTGGAGCTCAAATTCATAAGCTTTTAAATCTGCAAAAACCTCACGCAGCATTAGTTTGCTTAAGTCCTTGGATTCTCACATGGCCATTGTTTTTACATCCCATTCTCGTGGGAGCGTTCATGGCTTTGATTGCCATATCCCTATTTTCCATTTGTCTCCCAAGTGCTGAGAGATTGTTGATAATGGAGCAAAAGCGCTCCTCGAAGTCAACCATGGTTTCTCCTGGCTCCATTCTGATAGTGTCGTATTTTTGAATGGCAACAACGAGCTTATTTTCCCTTGTTTGGTCATTGTCTTCGCAGTTCTGATAGAGCTTGGCCCATACGTTGTTTTATATGTCATGACCTGCCTAAATATTCCCATGTCCAGTCTTTGAACAGGGTATTGTTTGCGATGTTGTCAAGATTTGCCTTCTTTCTTCTTGTTGTTGTTAGTTCATGTCTCTCCTTTGGAATTTCTTGTGGCTCATCAGGATGCGCGCATGTCGTACGTTAACCTTTGTAAACACGAATGGTCCTGTATTTATCACATCTATCATCTCGTCGTCTTGCGCGCAAAGATGAGTCATTATCCTTATCTTCCATTCAAGGAAGTTTCCCTGCTAAACATAGGAAGCTTGATGAAGACATGGTAGTAAGAATAATATCAAGTAACCGCTCTGATACCACTTGTTAGGATCGGTTGCGTGTTTAGAAAGGGGGCGAATAAACACTGACTCCTTTTCGTTTCTTAACCGGTTAAGGTTAGATACCGGTACTTGATATTTTTATATGTGACGTGCGAAAGCAAACCGGTCGGTTTTGAACCAAGACCGGATGGAAGATGTGATTTGTGTGTGTGTGTGTTTGCGAAAGACGCGAATTTATTTCTGGAAGTTCGGAGCCAAAGATCTCCTACGTCTCCCCGTCTTCCCCGCAAGGAAGACACCACTAGAAGACTTGGTTTTACAACTCCCGTTGCACAACATCCTTAGCTAGACTAACAAAGTACAACCCCCACGGCTATCTCAGCTAACTAAACTCCTAGAAACCACCTAGACAGCTTTTTACAGTTAGTCTACTTTCAAGAGTTTTTTACAGTTCCTTGAGAACAACTTACTCACTAATCGAACCGAAATGGTCTAACTGTAGTGAGGACAACATCTGAACACTTCTTGTTTATGAGCTTTTTTCTCGTGTTTCGTAATTTCAAAGATAGTGAAGTTGTTTCTTCATCTTGCTTCTCTCTCTTTTGTAGTTGGGCTTGATGTAGAAGGCCGTTGTGAGATAGCTCTTTGTACCGAGACAGAGCTTTAATGACTTTTTCCAAAATGGGTCTTTCCGGTCTTTGCAGCAGTCGCCCTGTGCATTTTGCTTTATTCCTTATTTTGCTTAGTTTGACTTCAACTTGGCTGTTGCTGTCAGCCTTGAATTAATTGCTCGTGAGAAGTCTTCAACTTGTTATTTAAGTAAATTTGAATCTTAGTTCAGTGTGGCGTAGGGATGGCAATGGGGCGAGGCGGGGGCGGGGATCTAATCCCCGTCCCCGTCCCCGCGATACATTCGGGGACGAAATCGTCCCCGTCCTCGTCCCCGCGGGGATCCACGCGGGGCGGGATTCCCCACGGGGATTCTCCGCCCCTTAATTTTCTTTAAAAAATAATATCTTTAATATAATATATAAATTTGAATATATTTTTGTTATAAATATTATATAAATTATAATTTTGTATATTATTTGTATTAATTTAATATTTTTAGTCTATATTTTGATATTATTTTACTATTATTTAAATCATAATGTAATATTATATATATTATAATATATAAAAGAGGGTTCGGGGACGAGGCGGGGATCCCCACGGGATCCCACGGGGAGACATCATTCCCCGTCCCCGCCCCACGGGGATAAAATCTCGGGGATTCCCCGCCCCGTTCGGGGCGGATTCCCGCGGGGACGGGGAATCCCCGCCCCATTGCCAACCCTAGCGTGGCGCTTTCGGTATTTGCATTTCGGTCTTCAATGACCTTCTGATGGCATCCTTGATCTGCATATTTAAGTTTCACTTATTTTCATTGCTTACAGTGATTATAACAAAAAAATAAGCAATAATGATAATCCAAGATCAATAAAACATTTATTACAAAGGAACGTAGAGTAATAAAAGCTAAGATCAATAAATTTTTTTTCAAAGAACTTTTAACCTTGAAAATTTATGAATAAATAAGAGTGTTTAGATATTAATATATAAGAGTTATTTTAAGAACTAAAACGTTTAAAGGAGATTATACTTGCAAATTAAACACTTTAGTTGAAATACTAATTATATTAAAAGGGCCCTTTTTCCATATGTGTAAATTACATATAATGGCACATTTTTTCCCGTACTAGTAAATTGCATATAGGTTTTGTTAACTCCTTTGATTGTTACTTCCGGATAGTTTTTTAATTATTAAAGATAGTTTTGCAAATAAATCCCCTAAGCCAAAAATTCCTTTTTTTTTTTTTTTTTTTTTTTAACTTTGAATTCGATAAACTTTAAGGCTGTGTTTGAATCAAGGAAAAAAGCAAGGAAAGAAACTAAAGAAAAATATTATCACTTGTTTTCCTTTTTTACTTTTCACTTCCCTCGCCATTTAGTGATGAACGTAATTTTTCACGGTTTTAGCTTTAAAATAGGTTTAAGTTTTCTTTTCCTCATCTATTTCTCTAGTCAACCAAACAGAAAAAAATAGTTTTTCTTTTCCACGCCAAATTCAACAAACCAAACAGACTCACACGCTAAGACCAAGTTCGTATCGAGTAGAATGATTGCGCTAAGTTGACACAAAATTTGTCAACATATATATTTGATTTATTATCATAAAAAGGCCTCATTTTAGAAATTGTTTTAGGCCTCTTATTACGATGAGCCGGCCCTGATCGGATCCATCTAGGGGTGAGCGCGGTGCGGTTTGGGCGGTCTTTATCGAAATTTAATCCGACCCAATGTATTGCGGTTTTTTAAATATACTCAAACCCTATCATAAAAATCTTAACCCGATAGATTGCAGTTTGCTTATGTGCGGTTGGGTTGGGGCGGTTTTCGCAGTTTTAATATTTATTTTTATCATAACGAAAATTAAGGTAATATTCTAAATTATAGATAGAGCAAAAAGGTATATCATTAACCTATTTACAAATATAAAAGTTTATATACAGAAATGTTATTATCATATTAATAAATAATAGTAACAGATAATAAAAGTCTGATAAGAAGCTTGATTGGAAGCTCATATTCCTTGTTCACGGTCGGCTTTTGGTAAACCAACTAAAGCAGTGCCTCATTTTGATTTAAAAATTTCCCTTACGAGAAATAAATTTTTGATTTTAAAATTTTAACCCTCCTTCTATAAACATCAAGTGTTTGTAGTTCTTGATCTCATCGAATAAAGAATGAGGGTTGCATGGATAGACACGTAATTTTTTACTACATAATATTTATTTCTTTTAAAAATCATCATTTAGAACTTAGCTTTACGCAATATATTATGATTAGGCCATGTCCTTGTATCCAATTCCTCTTTCGAAGAAGAAAATTATTTATTCAAAATTTTAACTATAGCCTTCTATAAACTTCAAGTGTATAGTTGTTGATTCCCATTCCGATAAAGGAGGAGAGTTGCATTGGATAAACATCTAAAAAAAAATTCACTACATAATATGAGTCGATGTTCTTGTATTGTAGTAATTAATATTTTTGGCCTCGCTACTATTATGAGTTATATCTATTATTTATGAAATATTGAATAAAATATAGTAAATTTTAGTATATTTTTAAATGCAGTTGGGTGCGGTTTTATGCGGTTTCAAAAATACAAAACCAAACTCGATTGCACAATATGCGGTTTTACTTTTTGAAACTCAAACCAATCCATCAAACCGTTAACCCGACACTCGCGGTCTGGGTTGGTTGGGTCGATTGGGTGGGGCGGTACGACGGGTTAAATGCTCACCCTAGATCCATCTTTCACTCAAGATGTAAGCTGTCTTCTAATGGATTTCACAAGTAAAATAGTAGAATTTTGTCCAAAATGAAAACCCCCAACAGTATCAAATTAAATACATATAATATGGACATGTCGCATGCTTGCTGTCCATTATTGATTTTGGATTATAATTGTTATTTATTATCGTTACTTCTATCACAAGTGCATAATTTAATTTCTGGCATTTATTATTTATGGAGAGATCGAATGTGGGACGTCTCATTGATACATAACGAACATAGCAATCCGAAAAGATTTGCTGCTTTATAATATTACTTTCAGATAATTATCAAATGCATCTTAACTGCCGACTTTGCTTTTTTCCATCAACTGTTTGGCCAGGGCATTATTGGGTCTCGCATTTGGCCTTTGTTCCCATCTGGGTTCGTTTGGCCTCCCGCGGTTTCGCTGATTTGGAGCATGGACTACCAATTGTTTCTTCTCGTTGCATTCACGGCCGTGTTGTCCCTGCTCCAATTTTCTCTTTGCCTCTCGGTCTTTAGAAAGTCTCAACTCATCTTCTTCGGCCACTAAAGCTCGTTCGACAGCCTGACCATAAGTCATTTCCGGGGATCGCGTCATCGCGACATCCCGGTACAACTCAGATTTCAAGCCGATTAGGAAACGTCCCACTTTAAGAATGTCAGTCGCTACTACATGGGGAGCAAAGCGACAAAGTTGTTCGAATTTGCGGATATATCCGCAACAGACAGTCCGCCCTGACGCAATTGATGAATTCCTCCATTTTTGTGTCACGGGCAAAAAATGCTAAAATACTTTTTTGATAAGGAACCCCGATCTATTTCGAGACCCCGAATCTCAAAGTCGCACAGCGTCGATTGCACGTAGAGAACACTTGATGGATTGAAAGACGCCACGAACGAATTTGTAAAGTCGTACGATAAGTTTCAGATCTATTCTCACAACGCAGTGCTTTTGCAAGAGATAGACGATGTTCGAACGTCGAACGAAAGAGTAACAAAGACTCGAAGAGATTCAATAAAGAAACTCGAAATTATATATCAAAGTTCATTTTTCTCTAATGAGAAACAAGGCCTATTTATATAGTAGGCTATAGCTAAATATAGAATAAAATAACAAACTAATAGATATTTCAACGAAAATCTTGGAGAATCTTATTAAATAAATATCTAATTAGTTTGAATATAAAATCTTGCAAATCTTGTGCAAATCTTGCCCAAGGACGAAATTACATCTTGGTCCTTCAATTCTTCGGTAATTGCACTGTAGTCCCGGAACTTCCGAAATTGCCGTTTCTGCCCGTCAAGTTCTTGAAGATTATAAGACCCTCTTTATTCTGAGTTGCTATGAATATGTTCTTCACTTCTTCAAGAATCTTCAATATGAGCCTGTTAAATTTTTCCTTGAAATTCTTTGCTCGAAATCTTGTTACGTACCCGATCGATATGTGAATCTTCAACATAGCTTGCTTACGATTGAGCTCATTCACATCATCCCCCTCATCTTTAATAGGATTTGTCCTCAAATCGACTTGGAAGGGTCCATCGCCTCGGGGTAACAACTTTGACTTTATTTTCTTTAAATATCGATCTTCTCGAAGGTGCAACCAAACCCAATCGCATGGTTCAAATATGTACCCCTTTGATATTAATTCTGAAATTTGTCTCTGTAACTCCTTTGTCTCCTCGAAGTTGGTTCGGTAGGCTGGACGATTTAGTACTGCTGCTCCAGGCATAAAGTCAATCTGATGCCCTATTCCCCTAATAGGTGGTAATCCAATTGGCATGTCTTGAACGAGCACGTCCTTGAATTCCTGCAATAAAGAATCAAAGGTCAAGGGTAGACCCTTGCCTGACTGGTTAGCTAATAAAACGGCTTCTTTAAAGACGAGTAAAATCATCGGTTGTGAAGAATGTAAACCTTCCTCAAATCGCTCATCCTCGCCAATATAATATGCCTGTCCTTAAACTTGTGTTCCACTCCCCTCTACATTGCCCTCGTTATTTTCACGCTCTGATTTTACTTCAGTGGATCTCTCAACATCTCTCGTTTCTTTTTCTCGCAGTCTCTCTATTTCTTTTTGCAACTTAATTTGATCATCATATACATGGCTTGGTGTAAGAGGTAAGTGCAGTTGTTGTGCCGTAGGGTGTACTTGTTTGTGTGACCATCGTGTGTTACCCTTTGATCGAACTGCCACGGTCGTCCCAATAAAATATGTCCAGCGTCCATTGGAACATCACAAAGCACTGAATCCTCGTAGTTGCTAATGCGAAATGAAATAAGAACCTGATTGTAGAATCGCACATCCCCACCGTCGTTAAACCATTGGAGTCGATATGGATGTGGGTGTTTCGTCGTTGGAAGAGCCAATCTGTTCACCAATGCCACGCTCGCTACATTCGTGCAACCCCCTCCATCAATTATCACACTGCATACCTTGTCCCCAACATAGCATCGTGTGTGGAAGTGTTAGGATCGTGGACCGGGTGTTGGGGGGTGAATAACACTGGTCACCAATATTCGCTCATAAGTGGGTTTCACGTCCGGTTAGAGAGTGAAAGCGGTTTCCAATTTTCAATCAAATCCAAGTGCGGAATATTAATGGGGTTTGATTGTGAACTATGTGTGGCGGCTTGTGTTATGTAGGTGATTTGGTTCGGTTTTGGTGAGAGGAGTGGTTGAGGCATTTTGTCTAACACTTGAGTGTAGTATTTGCACAATGTATGATTACGATTTGTAGGAGAGGAGACACGATATTTGTTATGGAAGTTCGGAGTTAACTCTCATACGTCTCCCCTTCTTCCCCGCAAGGAAGGTTCACTAGACTTCAGTTATACACTCACTATACAACCTACCCAGCTGCCCTCAGCTTGATCTAGTGAATCACCTAGACAGCTTTTTAAAGTCCATCTCTTCCAAGAGCTTTTTACAGTCCATTGGGAACTTACGGCACCCCGCAAGGTCAACCGTAAACGTTGTAGGCTGCAACCTCACAACCGGCTAGGTTTTTAACGTCTCTAAGCCAAAGACGGCATCATTCTTTCTTGTCTCGGTGCGAAGACTACATACACTTGGTTATAGTCTATGTGCTAAGACTCTCACTCAACTAGTCTATTTACGCTCTTCTCTCTATACGTGAGTGAGGTGTGTGGTGTACACCAGTCAATAGTTGACCAGTCAATCCAGTCATTGATCGGACCAGTCACTGACCGAATCAGTCCAGACCGAGATCGGTCAGTCCAGTCCAAACCGACCAGTCAGTCTCAAACTGGATCAGTACAGACCGATACCGGACCAGTCCAGTCCAGTCTGACCAAATCGAAACCGGGTTGACCGACAGTTGACCGCATTGACCAGTATTGACTGGCAGTTGACCGATCCGATTTTTCGCCCTGAGCTCAGATTTGATATATGTTTTACGAATCGAGCTCATCTGCACACTCAATAAATATGCTAGTAATACAATTACTAAGTTTTGTGTTCATCAAACCGGATTGCTTAGATATTTAAATCCAACAATCTCCCCCTTTTGATTATCACAAAACTTTAACATATAAGAACATTTACTAACATATTTCTCCCCCTTTTGTGATAATCAAAAGATTTTTTCTCCCCTTTTTTATCTCAATAATAGCCCCAACTGAGAGTAAATTAGTTCATAACATATCAAGTAGGGATCCATTTAGACACAAGTGATTTCACAAAGAGCATGCAAGCGCCAATATATTTCTCCCCTATCAAAAATAGATAATGCTCCCCCTAAACATATCTAAACTTCAGAAGATTTATAATCCAACAATTAGAGCACATTTGTTAGGCATAAAGAGTGAGAGCACATACGAGCGAGATGGGAGAAGATAAAAGCAAGCATGGGTTGAGTGTTGCAAATCGGGGCATCGCAGTAGGCTGTACTTCGGAGGATGAACCGCTCTTCCTCAGCCAAATTTACACAGTTGCGATCATCTACAAGTCTACTGTGTAGGCGAGTTGACGGATTGATGTTCGGACAATCGAGCGCGACGATATTCCATTTTCCGTGCAACTGCTCCAGCAAGATCAGTCTGAACTTCACTGAATAAACTGATTTTCTTCAGATAGAACTAGACAGCGATAAATATATCGTTCGACCGCCTATAAGTCTAGTTTCTTCCAGAGTTTGCGGGTCAGCATTCGGGCATCTGAACGTAAAGTTATGCCACTCTTTCCAGTTGTTGCTCGACCTGGCCGAAAATTTCAGCATCAGTTTTTCGAAGCGGGTCTTGACTTCTCGATTTCTTTCTCATTTTAGCACATACTTCTTGAGTCTTGCTGCTAACTGCTTAATCTCGAAGTCAGTTGAAGGTTACTGATTGATGGTTGAGAGATTTTACCGTTCTAATACGACACATTTGTCGTTGACTAGGACTCATTCTAGATTTCCCTCAATATTTTGAATCTTCAGCATTAAGCCCAATCTCGGCTGTAGGGGCAGCCTTGTTACCGAGAAATCTTTCGCTCCACGACGAACAAATGTGGAGAACTGTTGGTTTCAGTACATTCATAAAGACCGCACATCAAGTGACTTTGCAAACCATTTGGTCATAACGAAAACCAGTCCATTGCGAGTTTGGTCTTGCGAGAGTCCGTTTAGCTGCCAGTTCGTCGCAGGTAGGCATCCAGTTTCAAGTCAATCTGGTCTTCGGTCGGTGCAGAAGCTTTCATCCGCTGCGTATGATTATGGAGTGAAGTTCCTAGTAGGACCTTCTCCACGTGTTCTTGGGTGAGACCGGTCACAACAGGCCATGAGAAGGATTATTTCTGATTCATAGAAGTGGGAAATACTCTTGTGAGACTGAATTATTTCCCGTCTGCATCATTTGATAGTTTGGAGTTTATCCCAATCCTTCTCTTTCTCGGCTTATGGATGAGAAACTTAATTGTATTCACTTGAGATTGTTCCAGATTTACTTTGAGCTGCTTATTGTGGATCTGCCCCAGAGGAATACTCGAAAGCATTCTAGCAACGATTTAGTGACCCATATTTGCAATAATGGTGCTTTGGCTCGTAAGCGGTGCGATTTAAAACTCTTCAGTTTGTTGAGATGCACCATCGGTACGAGACCAAGCTTTCTATTAGATTGACGCAGATGTGTGGTGCTGACCGGCCTAAATTTTGAGGGCGGGAGGCTGTCCTGAGCACAAAGAAATTCTATTTCTTGCGAGGGTGCTGCAATAGGTGACTGGTTGGTCGGGATCGAATAGTGTGTTCTCTCCAAGCATGATCGGACCACAAATCCTATACCATTGTGAAGATCGACGAGTCTAGTTTGCTGCACACTTTGTAGACCTGAATTTGGATGTATGTGCCCAAAGTTATGTCGGTTTTCCCAAACTGCCGCTGTCTGCCAGACACAGAGTTATTCCGGTTTTCGTAGAGCTGAGTTAGTTTGGCTTAAACTGCTTATCTCTAGGTGGTAACCGGATAACAAATCCTATACCATTGCGATTGTCCATGAGTCTAGTTTGTAGCAGATTTTGCAGACCGGAGTTTCGATATCCCAGCAGAAAGTTATTCCATTTCTCGTACAGCTGCTACAATAGACGATGCTCGATGACAGGCTAAACTTCTTCGAGTGACCTACTTTCCTCTGAGCATGACCGGATAGCGAGTCATACACCACTGTGATGTGTCTGAGTCTAGTTTTTAGGGATTTTACGAACCAGAATTTGAACTCCTGTGGGCAAAGTTTTTCCAGTTTTCGTATGACTGCTCCATTCAATCAGTGGTTGATCCTCATCTGAACTTCGACGAACGAGCTGCCTCTTCTAGGGACGAACCGGTCCTCAAATTTGAAAAATCGGTCAGCAAGTCCTATACCATTTCGTTCATCTATGAGTCTAGTTTGCTACATATTTTACAGACCGAAATTTGGACTTCTCAGCAGAAAGTTATTCCAGTTTTCCCAATGTTGCGCAATCTGCAAGCAAACTTCAGTACCAGTTTTTCTTAGTGCTGCACCACACGACATGCTAAATTCGACGGGAGGTCTCCTTTCTTTGAAGCAGAACCGGTCAGTGAGCCTTATATGGTTACGATCGTCTGCAAATCTAGTTTTTGGAGCATCTTTCAGACCGGATTTTGGGCATTTGAGCGCAAAGTTATGCGACTTCTTCGAACTTGCCGCAAGCTGCCGGTTTCGTCTTTCGCCTCAGATTCTGATCTTGCAGCCATCATTCAAACAACCATAACTCCCTCCATACTCAATATTTTTTAGCGCCGTAAATTTTGCTGGAAAATAGACTTCTAGAGCTTTCCAATGATGCAGACCTCGTCTCCAGATTCCTAGCCAAAGAAAGCAGTTTATTGTGTGAATTTACCTCTTCGCCATGCACCTCTCCGTTGCCCGTTGCCCACATTTGAATCTTCATTTCAGCTCCGTGGAAAATCTTTACCATATTCACCATTAGAAGTTCTTGATTGGAAACAACATGCTCTGATACCACTTGTTAGGATCGTGGACCGGGTGTTAGAGGGGGGTGAATAACACCGGTCACCAATCTTCGCTCATAAGTGGGTTTCACGTCCGGTTAGAGAGAGATCAGACATCACTTCATCGGACACGTCCTTAGGAAGGAGGTCAAATTGGAGCATATCTCAACAGACCGGACAAGTAGCGGATATCTTCACCAAACCGCTCCCTGAAGCTAAGTTCACATACTTTAGAAATGCTTTTGGCCTTCTAGATTTATCTTAAAGGATCAAAGCATGAAGTCAGGGGGAACAATGTTATATCAAACCAATTGATATGACAGGTTTCCTAGACTTTACAAAAATGATGCATTTTTTATGATTTCCTCTTTCAAAAATTGGTCATTTCTTCATAATATCGGCATATACACTCATACAAGTTGGTTTCAGCTAAAGCCAACATCGGTCACATAGACATATGTCCCTTATGAAACCGGAATTGATATCTTTAACCAGTGGATATATATATAGAACCGGATTCCTTCTTAAACTGGAACTTGTCTCTTTAACTGGTGGATATATATAACCCTTACTAGCCGGTCATTGACCGGAACGTTTCTCAATTATTGCACTTCATCAATGCACACATTTCATATTGTGTCTTGAACAAAGACTGGCTCCAGGTCTGCAAGGTTATTTGAATGCGTGAATTGTCCTGTCATCAAAGAATCTCTGACACCGGATAAGATATAAAGTTTCGAGACATTGACTGAAGGGATAACGACTGTTCTCATTTTTGTGAACTCGTGACAGATGGCGACAAAATTTCCAAAGTATTTAAAGACCTCGCCTCTTCACTTAAGCCTCATCAGCTCTAAATCAACTAACTCCCCAACGACTCTCAAACCTTTAGTCAGAAATAGCCCCACAACCAGAAAAAGCCTCACAGCCACTAGCCAAAATCCGATCACTCCATCTCCGAATGGTCAAAAATCTACAGAATGTTTCGACATAAGAAGGAAACCGACCCAAGAGTATACGCTACAACTCTTGGACTATCACACGAAGATATGAAGAAGTTCTTTCAGAACAGCAAGAACTTAAAAGAAAGGCCGACAGGCAATGAAGGCTATCTCCGGTATAGCGGTCATGGACAACGCCGGGGTGAAAGTGATAAAGCCGATATCTAGACCTCCAAACGAAGCCCCAGTCGGAAAGAAGAGGCCGTGGCTCTTACAGGACCACTGCCAAGACGGAGCAATTCGAACGATGCACTCGCTAATTGATTTGTCGAGGCTGAGCAATCTTCTGTTAGAGATTGTCGACGCATGAGTGTCTGAGCCAGCAAGGCGGTGCACGGCAATAGGACACTTCAGTCCTTTAAGAGCTTCTGCACACCAAGCAGAAGCAGGGCCTTCTGGTGGAGTGTCTGAACTCTCAAGAACCGTGTTGATAGTAGAAGAGCGGCTGCTAGCAATTAAATGCCATGACAGGCAGTATATTTCCGCTCCTATCGAATTGGTTGCGTTTTCCGAGGAGAGAACAACTGTACTGGTGACTCTCTTGCGCAACGATAACTCCCTCCCCTGGACAACCTCAGGAAAGCTTCAGATGCGGTACCGAAGCTCATCCACCAAAACTGGAGTCACTTTCCAGAAGGAACAAGGACTACCATCCCCAAACTGGATAAGTAATTGTCAAAAAGGGGAAAGGACGGCACCTATTGCAAAAAGCAGTGCCGAACGAAGCAGAAGGCCAAGACGGACGTATCAGACAGACCTGAGAAAGCCATCAACTGGAAGATTGATGAACTGGCTAAGTCTAAGTACTACATAGGCTAAAATGGTTGTAATAGACTGGTAGCTTATCTATCAAAACTCGTTTGATATAATAAATACATTTCTGCTTCATTAAGTTTCAATCACCAAAATGGGAAAACTGTAGGAATCATGAATTCAAGAATTTAGATTAACAGTCTGGTGATTGCACTTAACTTAATTAAGTATACAGGTTATACACAGGAGAAACTGGATACCGGAAAGCAGTTTGCTAAATGCAGATCAAGGATGCCATCAGAAGGCCACTAAAGACCGGAATGCAAATACCGGAAGCGCCACATTGGACTAAGATTCAAATTTACTTAAATAGCGACAAGTTGAAGACTTCTGACCAGCAAGTAATTCAAGGCTGACAGCAAAAGCCAAGTTGAAGCCAAACTATGCCAAATAAGGAATAAAGCAAAATGCACAGGGCGATTATTGTAAAGACCTGACAGACCCTTTTGGGAAAAGTCATTAAAAGCTCTTTTCGGTACAAAGAGCTATCTCACAACGGCCTTCTACATCAAGCCCAACTATAAAAGAGAGAGAAGCAAGGTGAAGAAACGACTTCACCATCTTTGAAATTACGAACGCGAGAAAAAGCTCAAGCTCATAAACGAGAAGTGTTCAGGTATTGTCCTCACTACAGTTAGACCATTTCAATTCGGTTAGTGAGTGAGTTGTTCTCAAGGGACTGTAAATAGCTCTTGAAAGTAGACGGACTTGAAAAAGCTGTCTAGGTGGTGTCTAGGATTTTAGTTAGCTGAGTATAGTTATGTTGCTTGTACTGTGTTAGTCTAACTAAGGAGGTTGTGCAACGGTGGTTGTAAAACCAAGTCTTCTAGTGGTGCCTTCCTTGCGGGGAAGAAGGGGAGACGTAGGAGATCTCGGCTCCGAACTTCCAGAAACAAATTCATGACAACACACACACCACACAAATCACATCTTTCATCCGGTCTTGGTTCAAAACCGATCGGTTTGCTTCCGCACAAGTCACATTAAAATATCAAGTACCAGTATCTAATCTTAACAGGTTAAGGACGAAAAAGAGTAGGTGTTTATTCAACCAACCCCCTTCCCCCTTTCTAAACACGCAATTGATCCTACACATACATATTTTGACCATCGATTTCATTTTCCTTTTCTTTTTCTTTAATGATAACAAACTAGTAATTCAAGATATCCAATATTGGAACTTATATAAAGTGAATTTATAAATTAGGACTGGGCGGGATTCAAAGTTGGTATTAAACACTAAAGTATATTTAGCGACGTACAAATATATCAAAGTATTTATATTTTTATAATGTTAATTAAGTTAGTTTAAAAAATTACTAAGGACAAAACTGTAATAAGCTTACATATTAAGTGAAAATTGTAAAAACATTTTATTTGACATACCAAAGAGCAGTTTATTAACGTGATAGGATTGGTTTGCCTATAGATCAAATAATTTTGCAACAATAAATTAAACTAAGTTACATCACCTAAGCTGACAATAAAAATGATAAAACATACCAACGGGGGTTGGTCCAAGTGGTAAGCGGCTTAGTATCGCTTAAGCAAGGTCTCGGGTTCGAATCCTTGTGTATGCAGCACCCCCTTTGGGAGCCTCACTTGCCGTTACCAGGTACGTGACGCGGGGCGAACCGGATTAGTAACCGGTCGGGTAAAAAAAAAGATGATAAAATATCCACGATTTAAAAAAAAACCCGACAAACTACAATAAAGAAGTATTAATATATGATCAAGCTACGACAATACGATACCAAAAACTTGAGAAGAATAATGCCATATGGCATACATGGATTATGATAGATATATTTTATGCTTCACTCAGCAAAATATTTTTACACAATGTTCTATTCCTTTCTATATAGTATGTATCAATTAATATTATGTATCAATTAATATAAACAGAATCCATTCTCTACCTCCCATCTGCACACTTTCCATTTCACCACGGTCGACGCTACGTCTTGGATTTGTTCAAAGAATCCATTCTCTATATCTTCGATTTATTTAAAGATAACCCCATTCGAATAACCTTGAATTCTAACGGAAAACGTTATGAAAAATTTAGGCCATTTCGAACCCAAAAACACATTGTCTAAACTCAAACTCATTCCCAAACTCAATGCAGTATTGTTCTCCACCTGTTCAACTCATTCTCAAACACTCAATGTTGAACTCATTCTCAAACTCAAAGGAATATATTCGAAATGTTCACTTCTACACCAACTTTTATAAGTTTTCAAACTTGTTCACAAATTTATAAGTTAGAAACAAATAACATTTAATATTATATCACATCTAAATAAGTAAAAAAAAATAGTTCTACTAAATTTTATAATTAAAAAGACTTTTTATTTGGTTTTTATATACTTTTGTTAGTTTTTTATTTTCAATAAAGCGCTTTTATTATTAAAATAAATAAAATGACTTTAAATATAATTATTAAATGTGAACATCTACACATAAATACCTACTTGACTAAAATTTTTACAGATAGGTACCCGTTTTAATTTTTACCAGTTTCTTGAGTCACGTCGTACCTTCCTGTGTGTGTATGGCGTACCATAACACGTTGATATAGGGTACCTAAATGTGTTTATACGGTGTACCTTATGTATTAAAGATGGTGTACCTAAATGTGCTAATACGGCGTACCATATTCTCAACGTATGATGTACCACAATACGTTGATATAGGGTACCTAAATGTATTGTATGGCGCACCTGCGCGGATCGAGTACCTATCTGCAAAAAATTTATTCTACTAGTTACCTACATATAAAAAAAATCTGACAGGGTACTAAATTACAAGTTTTTTTACAAATGGGTATTTATGTGTAAAGACCCCCTTGTTAAATATAAAACCCATAGTATGAGTTCAAAGGCATAAATGCTTTTATTTGAAGAGACAGGAAGTGCAAAATCAATTTTTAGATTGTTTTTGGATTCGAATGGAGTATTTTTAGGATATTCAGTTCCACTGGAAACGATATTAACATACTGCTACCATAAGAGAACGAAATGCTATAAAATATAGTAATATACATAATTTACTACTATAATCTAAATCATCAACTACATCGCATATCAAAAGTCATTTCCACACCTTAGCAACAAAAAACACAAAACTAAAAACACACCTAAAAATAAAATGGGACTCAAAGCACATGTAATAAAATCAAAGATCTATATCTCCATCTTAGGCCTCGCCGACCACAACGAACTAAGCGCGCGAAGCCTACTTTTGTAGTCGCTTATCGCAAGCAGAGCCCTCGCTGATTGCCTCGTCGTAAGTATCTGATGAAGCCTTTGCAGCGTTTGTTGTCTCAACAAATCGGCCTGTAATAAAAAATATATACAAATTTCTCATCGTATACCCACCGACAATACGATAGTTTTGCACGGATTTTTATTATACTTGCCTGATGAAGAAAGCTCTCTAGGGTGGAGAGTTTGCTCATGGCTACAGCCATATGTCCCATGTAGTCGGCCACATTTACATTAACGCCCCTCGAAGAAGAAGACGAAGAAGAAGAAAGAGTCTCGACTAGGGTTTGCTGAAGGGCTTCCATGCCCTGAGACAATGCATCCTCGGCTTGTTGGGAAGA
This sequence comes from Craterostigma plantagineum, assembly GCA_027422505.1. Taxonomy (NCBI): domain Eukaryota; kingdom Viridiplantae; phylum Streptophyta; class Magnoliopsida; order Lamiales; family Linderniaceae; genus Craterostigma; species Craterostigma plantagineum. The sequence goes on from JAPQWV010003959.1 coordinate 25,556, forward strand.
CTGCTGAAGGCTGCATATGCCCACCACTTGCTGGTCTGTCAATGGCTCGATCTGATTCCCGAGTATCTGTGCGTGTGCATATTTCGTTACGATCGCAGAACTCTTCAATCGAATTTAAATGTTGCAAGGTTATGCTAAGTCGAAGTTGGTAAAAAAAATAAGGGCTGGTTATTTTTTCGGTTGTGTAATTCGTCGGGAGTGACATTATATGGACGGAGAATTTAGAGGATGAGGCACTATACGCACAGTAATATTCAAGGTAAAGAGATTACGAGACAATCAGAAGCAGGAAATTGCTTGATATACGACTATTGATCGAATAACGCCAACCTCTAAATTCGCCAGTCCCTAAACAGACCACGAGACGTAACTCCAAAATTTGGAGCAAAAGCTAGGGTGCGACGTATAATGTCTCTAAATTACTTAATTCGATCTCTTTGTTCGTATGATGTCTCTTAACTTGCTTAATTTTGAAAGTTACTGTCCCTACCTTATAACGTTTAATTATTTTAATTTCGAAAGTTTATGTCTCTAACTTCACTGAATCCTAGATTCTACGGGATAATCCTAGAATTCTAAGCAAAAGCTAAAATTCTGGCATATAATGTCTCTAAATTGCTTCCGTTGTTATACTCCTAAATCACAGGACCGAAAAATAACTAACTCGGAAAAGAAAAATCGTACCTTTAGAATGTCAGAGGAACGAAACCCTCCGAGCCACATGAAGCACCTCTCGACGGGCGTCTTCCACATTCCCGAGAGCATGTGGAAGGCGTCGGATTTAACCCCGACGCTCTTCAATCGGAATATCTCATCGTAGTGGGCCATCACTGCCTCCACCAATAGCCTGAGCTCTGAGTCCCCGGCCTGGGCGTTGACCGCCGTTCGCAAATCGTTTACGAGCCTTTGGTGCCCTTCGAACCATCGAGCATATTCCAAGTCGAACGCCAGTGCACCTTTTCCAATTACAAAAAAATTAGATAAAAACTCGATCTTTTCTCGGGATTTTCGTGGGCTAATTCAATAAAAAACGATCTGTTTCGGTATTTTACGTGGGCTGATTCGATAAAAATTTGATCATTTTCGGTACTTTACGTGGGCTAATTCGATAAAAATTCGATCTTTCTTTGATATTTTACGTGGGATAATTCGATAAGCATTTGATCTTTTTTTCGATATTTTAGTGGGCTTTCGGTTTTATGGTTTAGGGTTCGATTTTCTCACCGTTGCTTGAACGGGTCTGTTCTCCCAAGAGATTCGAGGAGGAGACAAAGATTCCCTGCAAATTATTGAATGATTAAGGTAAGAAACAAATGTACGATGAAACATGAAAGATGCAAGAAAGAAGAAAGAACCTGCTGCTTTGCTCTCTTGAGATCTTGCTCTAGCTGGGCGAGCTTTTGCCTACTGCTCTCTAATTGCTGAACGTAGGCCTAAAATGGGAAGAGAAATCGATGACTGAAATGAAGAATAATCGTCGAAAATTCGAAAAAGGGTTGTGATGTAAATAGAGATCTACTTTCTTCCTCATTCTGCTCTTCCTTGCAGCCTCGCGATTCTGAGTTAGGCGGCGAAGAATCTGTAATGAAAGCCTCACTGTTCATGTAATAGATAGATAGATGGCTGATGAAGAAGATGAACTAAACAAACAAAACCTTCTGATCGCCGGTTTTTCTTCCCCTATCGTCGATGGAGTTTGAATCGACAGCTATGAGCCTTTCTTGGTTAACTCCACGGTACTATGTAACAATGAATTTTTCTTTATCAGCTGAAGAACTGAAATTAAAGACGCAGCAAGAAACATATCTTAGATATGAATTCATGGGCAAAAACTTACGTGGTTTTTCTCATCGGTGTCCGTCGAAGTATTATCGTCGGTTTGCTGGCTGTGATCTGCTACGACGCCGGAATCTGCAGCCCAGTCGAAGTTACCGTTGGCTCCGACGTGGTTAATCATCGTAGTCCTCGCCGGAGGCAAGAAGTGCTGGCCGGAAGGATCGACTCCGGCGACTGAAGAGACGAACTCCGCCGACCCTAAGCTCTGTTTTTAGATGTCAAGAAAAAATGGAAACTCATTAGCAGAGAGTTATTACAGAAGCTAAGGATGTAAGAGAAGGAACGAAGATGACGAAGAAGAAGACTCACATTGGTGGGCCCACCACCAAACTGTAGGTTACTGCTCGAAACAACCGAAACATTGCTTGCCTTCATCTCATTGTACACTGAACCTACCATCGAGAGAGAGAGAGAGAGAGAGAGAGAGAGAGAGAGATTAACTATAAGCTATAAGCATGGCAGAGAAAAGATTAAGTAGTAAGAAAGAAAGATAAGCTTACTTCTGCTTAAATTAACAGCATCATCATGGTGAAAGCTATGATGATCAAGCTCGACAATGTCGACGAAGCGCGTGGAGTTCACCCTACTAACAGCACCATGCTCACCTCTAACAAAACGACGACGTTGTCGAAGTATTCTTATTGTTACACGAAAAGGGACGAGACAAAGAAAGAAGGAAGAAACTCAAAGCCTTGAAAAAAAAAAGACGAACCTTAGGTAATATGCGTCGGCGCTGGTGAGAGGCAAAGCCTGGGAAACGTTAGGCTTGAAACCGTTCATTACAATTTAGATTACGGACTTTTCTATCTTAAGCTTTTTTCCTTGTTTGAGTTGAGTTTCGAAGTTGAAGAGGAAAATGGGGATATGGGAAGAATCATACACAGATGTCAGAGAGAGAAAACAAGAAATGTGCTCAACAGAGGAGAAAAAATCTTTCAAAAATCAAATCTTTTCAGCGCAGAGGGCTAACTATCTATATATCTTTACTTGTATAAAAACACATTGAAGAGACCATCTTTTCTATGCTCTAAGCTCTGACAACGCTACTCCTTTTAGGCAAAGTATGTTTAGCTTCTCTGCGTAGTATAGTAATATAACCTACAAAAACATGCAAAGCACGGAGGGGTGTTCATCGGTCGTTCCGTTCGGTTATTTCAAATTTCGGTTTGATTTTTCGGTTTTCGGTTTTACGTATGCTTAATCCGATATACGAACTGTTTTAATTTGGAACGGTTCGGTTTTTTATAATTCGGTTCGGTTTTTCGATTCGTTTTTTCGGTTAGGAATTTAATATCAACAAAAAAATATTATGAGCTGAAATACATAAAACAATTTATGGTTATTAAAAAAACAAAGAAGATTTATGGAACGTGATATGTAGCAAAATATTCAAACGTCCGGAAAAAAAAAACATGAAAATGGAACAAAATCTAACCAATATAAAAACATTCATCTACAAATTATTTGGGAGAAAATAGTATTTGATTGTTAAGGAAAACAATCACCTAAAAATGAAAAAAAAAAGTATAGTAATGAAATTATATTTACTACTCCCTCCGTCCCATGATTTTTATCACATTTCTTGGTGGGCACGGATATTAAGGTGTCATTATTATAATAATATAGTACAATGAAAAGGTAAAAAAGTGTATATTTTAACACGTCTTTAGAATATTTAATATTATTATATTGATTGTTTGTGATAATTTTTTACCCAAAAAGGAAATGTGATAAAGTTAATGGGACGCCAGGAATGGAAAAATGTGATGAAATTAGCGGGACGGAGGGAGTATGTTGTTTACGTTATGGGAGCAAAACAAATGATTTTTCATATTTTTCTATTTTTAATGTAGTATGATAATTTCTGTTCGGTTTTTCGGTTTTTTCGGTTTTACGTATGCTTAATCCGATATCCAAGTTCGGTTCGGTTTTTTACAATTCAGTTCGGGTTTTTTCGGTTTCGGTCTTTTCAGTTCGGTTCTTTACGGTTGGTCGGTTTTTTCGGTTTTTTCGGTTATTTTGAACACCCAGCCCGTAAATGTCTCGTGCACCTCACGTGCGCAAGTTATCACAGTGAGTAAAACATCTGTAAATTAATCCTTCACAAATTAATAACAACTTTAAAATAATATAACCTTTCAGTCCCGACTTGGGACTTTGTAAAATATCATTAAATTCGATAAGATAATAAAATAATAATCTTTCAATTTTTTTATAAATATTAGGTCTCATTAAAACTCTAAATTAATAATTTACAAATATTGTTATAACTATTATGATAACTTGCTAAAATATTAATCTATTATTGCAAGTGCTTTCTTAAAATTTAGGATTACACCTTAACTTTTAAATTGCCAAGAGTTCCAATATCCATGCAATGAGTAATATTCTCCGTGGTTATATTCAATTAGCTACAAACATGGTTGATGGATGAATAATCAATAATATGTGTATAAATACTAAATTAGCTAAATGAATCAAATTTTAAGGTTCCCAATGTTGTTGATTTAGAGAGGTTTAATGTACAATGCTCATATTTTTGTGGGTAATTTAGATTTACCTCTTGGCGATAATGGTTGATAATGATAGTGATGCCTTGAATATTATGAAGATTTCAGAGGTTCTGTGTGTAATAAAAGAGGAAATGACAAGATATTGACTAATGAGATGAGATTATAATAATATTATAAACACACACACATATATATATATATATATATATATATATATATCATAAGAAGAGGAGAGAACCACGCATTTAATATCGTTAGGAATGTAAATTAAATGTAGACTTTAATGACTCGGCATGCCCTTGCTTGGAGTTACAAGTAAAAACCCTTCTGTACAAAAATATACCATCATTTTAGCGTTTGCATTGGACAGTGGGCATATAAATTACATGGGGCCCACACGTGTCCACCTGTCGCCGCCGTGTGAAGCACCGCCGGCGTACGGCTTTCCGTTTCAGTCTGGGAAATATAATAACCCCACCACAATATCTCATTTACCTGCAATGTAAAATCTTGAGATGTTTCTATCATCCATCGCTTTTGCTGCGTTTGGTTTCCCTGAAAAGCCCAAATAAGCCCGGCAATATAAATAATAATTATATTGGTTTTTATGTTTGAGAATTTAACCCGAATATAGTGATGGCCCTTGAGCCGGGCACAGCATATACCTTTAAGAAGTTATAGATTATTATAATCAGATTAAAAAAAGATTATTTTTGTCATGTAAGAGAATGATATTATAAGCAAAATAAATTTGAGGATGCTATCATACATACAATAAATATCAAAATTAAACAATTTTAAGATAAAATTTAGAATTTCAAGTATAACCATGGTTCGCTCGAACGAGAAGAACGCTAGAATGGACACCAGCGTTTCAGTTGCGCAGTATTATCGCGGAACGGTAACAGACATTCCAATATTTTATTAAGTGTAAATTATTGTAATAATTGGTGTTAAAAATTATAATACAACATAAATACAACATAATAGAGTTGTCATAAGTTAACATAACTTAGATAAGTGCCTTATAAAATATAAATTAAGATAAGGGGGGATTAGGGGGTATAGATTAACTAAAATGGTGTTTGGTACAGAGGTTTATTTAAAGGTGGGGTTTTACCTAATACCCCTTAATACTCCCTCTAAGTCATTAAATAAATCAGCCTCTTGATTTAATCCCGTGCGTTTCTTACTTATTTATCCATATTTATTAATCTATTCCCTCATTTACCCCTTTCTCTCTCGATGCTGCTTCGCATATCCATCGTGTCTTCCGTCAAGAACAAGCTCCTCTCAAGGGGCTTCTGCGTCTTTCCTTCTCGCTCGAATGCTTCATCGTCGGTCGACGGATCGGAACTTGTTCGGCACGAGAACAGACCGGCGAACCTCGACTTCGTTGTGGCTCGTGGATTAGACCCTCGCTGACATTGTGGAATTCTGCTAGGGATTACGGCTCAAATATTACACACTTTATCAGTTTCGGGTTACTGAAAAGAAGAACTTGCAATTTGTTCTCCAGAACGATCCTTCGGTACTGTCATTTATCATTTTTGGGTTTGATTATCTCTTCGCCTTCTGTTACCGCTCCAAAGCCATTCTTAGCGTGATTAGAGAGAAAATGTATTGAGCTCAAAATTGACTTGGGGATGACTAACGTCAGGGACAATTCAAGATTGGATGGCGTGTCGTTGTTGTTTTGTCTGAATTTGAAACAGTCCCATTCTTTGATTGTGGAATTCTGCTAGGGATTAGGGTTCGATTGAAGTGGAGAGGTTTTCGCTTTTCGATTTTCAGGTGTGCCTTCGCTTTAATGTGTTGTGGTGATGTGAGTTAATCGATTTCAAGTAGCTTTTCTATTAGCTCGTAGTTCGTTGTTCGTACGATCTGAAATCAGGCTAAGAACCGGCAAGAGAGAATTAGGAAATTTAAAACAAGGGTAAAATTGTAACTGCATTATATTAAATCTAATACTATTTAAATCCATCTACCAAACATACGATACATCATTATTTGTTCCCATTAACTCCTATCCTCCATTATATAAACCCAACTAAAACTAATACCATCTAAACCCATCCTTCCAACCAAACGGGCTCTAAGAGATTGAATATTGATTATAGATTCTCCTTTATTTAAAAATTATAAAGTATTTAATTTCGTTTTTCTCAATAATTCATTGCAGAAACTTAAAGATATAAAGTCATCAATGATATAAGAAAACAAAGCATTAAGACATTAATAGAGGAACTTAAACCACATTATCTATTAGTTTCATTTTCGGTAACATAAGGAAAAAACCATTAAATACAGAAGAAAAATAATAAAAACTAATATCGTTGGCACACAATATATGTGTGCATAAAAGAAAAATGGATTAGAAGTAGTGATAATAAAAAGTGATGTTGTCATTAAATAAATAATATTTGTAAAATGCACAAACCAATTCCATTTGAATAGAGATTTCTCATTATCTCATTCTTACGTATAACATTCCTTATCTTGGGTAGTGGGTAGTTATTTTTAAAATAATGAAATAAATACCAGGGGTGGGCAAAACCAGATATCCGAATTTTCGGCGGATATCCGGATCTCCGTTGAAAAATGATATTCGTATCTGATCCGGTTTAATCGGATATCTGAAAGTCGGATATCAGCTTTATTCTGATATTTAAACCGGATAGCCGCATCCAATTTTTAATTTACTTTCCATATATATATTTTTTATTTTTTCAAAATCATTTTTTTAAATTCCTTGATATATTTTTTCATATAAGAATTTCTACACATAATTATTCACACAATATGTGAATTTATGATTCAAAATTATATAATAAATAATAACCACAGTACCACATATTTACATTAATTTTTTAACTTGCATCTCCATGTTTCTATGTTTTTTATTTGAATTATCTAATAAAGTTTTTTGCAATAATAAAATAATATAAATTCAAATATTTTTCTTTGAGGACCTTTTTTCCTTTTTGGACCTTTTGGTCTTTTTTTTATTTCATATTATTTTTTAAATATAAAATCGAATACCGGATATCCAGATTTTAGCAAATCACTATCCATATCCGATCCGGTTTTTAAAACCAGAAATCTATTTTTTCGGGTTTTGAGAAACGAATACTGGATCGAAATCCGATTTTCGGATATTTTTGCTCACCCCTTATAAATTATATGTTAAAATTAGATTAGTCACGGGCCATTAATTTGAACAATTTATTTAAAAATTTAAATAACAGGTCCAATTAAAACCCATTTTAAATAAAACTGTGGTTTTTCCTTCTTCCTCATTCCATCTCACATCGCTGGGCGTTCCATGCTATAAGTCGCATCCTGACGAAACAATGACGTTCCGGCCGAAATAACGCCGTTCCGGCCATTTTAACGGCCGCGATAGTGCAAACTGTCAAGAAGCCGGAACTTCGGCACGAAGGCCGTCGTTCCCGTTCCAACTCGGTGTTCCGGCCGTCTTAACGGCGATCCGACGAACCATGAGTATAACTTCCCTAGATTGCTTTATAATGGAAGTTATTGTACTTATAATCCAATCTCAAAATTTATGTCCCTATAACATCACCCGCCAAATTACATGAACTAGTCTTTGCACACTCAAATGCGTAAGCCCTATGATATTTTAAATGCATTATAGTAGTAAATAATAATTACTACAAATAGAAGGGGTTTTACATAACAGTACCCATTAATATAAAAAAATTAGCAAGTCAGTGCCCTGTCAGTATTTTTGTATATGCAGGTACCTGTCAAAATAAATTTTTCCACAAAGGTACATCATATCACACATTAAGGTACCATAGAGAAGCGTATTGTGGTAGGTAATGGTACCATCATATAGTCAGCCGCAAGGTACCGTATGGAACGTATATATGTACCATATATGAGTATCATATAAATGCGTGATCTGTTACGCAGTAAACATATTAAAAGGTACGTCAAGACCGGGAAAATGGTACGCACAGTCGAACGAGTACTTATATAAGAAATTTTCTGACATGGGTACTGACTTACAAATTTTTTATACAATTGAGTATTTTTCTATAGATTCACCAAAACAGAAAGGTAATTTGAGAAAATGAAAAGGCAAAGTAGTTGGTGATTTGTAAATTTATTATTATTATTTTTTATTATTACTCCTTTTAAATGAGAGCAAATATGACTGTTTATACCAGACCCTGGCAAGTTATAAAAGAGTATTGATGAGAAAAGTATGGGTCTTTACACATAAATACCCCACTGTAAAAAACTTTATAATTTAGTGCCCTGTCAGGATTTTTTTATATGTAGGTACCTAGCTATATATATTTTTTGCAGATAGGTATTCGATCCACCGCAGGTACGCCATACAACACATTCGGGTACCCTATATCAACACATTTGATTACCCTATATAATAGAAAATGGTACGACGTATCAGCACATTTAAGTACGCCCAACTTAAATCATAGGTTTGTCGTACGAACACATTTGGTATCCTATATCAACATGTTACGGTACGCCAAACACACACGGGAGGTACGACATGATTGAAAAACTGGTAAAAAATATCTGTAAAATTTTCTGACATGAGTACCTATGTGTAAAAATTTTATTCAATTAGGTATTTCTATTTAGATGTCCGAAAGAAGTAACCCAAAAATAAAAGATGACAATTTGATAGAACATAGAAGGATTCGAGCAAAAAAACATGCAAACAACAATGCTTACAATCTTACCCAAAAAAAAAAAGAAAATAAAATAAAATTTCAAAATCAGGTAAGAACAACAGCTCCTCTAATCTGATCGTTCACCCTTTCATTCAGCACGAATTCCCTCCCCCGCGAACTCCTATGCTGCAAACGCTGATGCAATTTCTCCGACACGCTAGCGAAGAACGTCGGGTCCCACCTGTGTATAACCGAAGGATCTTCGGCGTAGCAAATGTAGATCGACGTCACTGCGCTTTCCACCACCACCATTGCCAGCCCCACCTAACACAATCTCACATCAGATATCATCGGGAGAAAAAAAAAAGTCGACTTGTATATACACGCTTGCGTTTTATTCCCTTTAATGCCAATTGGTTTTATAGCAGAACCCTATAATTGTTAGGTTATCAAACTCAATCTCACATCACATAATTGAAAAAAGTTACAACTTTATATAATAAGCATGTGTAATGCTCCGTCCATTACGACAAAGTCTTATGAATTTGGGATAAATATTTTTTTTTTCCAAAAATTGATTCGATTTGTGTTCTTTCTTCTTACCAAGATCATTCCCATGAGCATTGCGGTGGAGCCCACCATCACGACGCGCTCGGGATGTTTGATCCTCGCCCAGACG